>CM021109.1:177014764-177109543 GCA_007115665.2 Sequoiadendron giganteum | reverse complement strand
TAACATTATTTATGGGGTGGAATCATGTATACAACAAAAAAAATTGTTGAAGATGTACGATTTTGTCTAGGAATATGATGATGATGTGTGTGATGAAATGCAACACAGAATGGAGGAATTGAATCAATTAGATGAAACTAGAAGAGAAGCTCATAAGAGAAATGAAAAATTGCAGCTTTAGGTGAAGCACCTCTATGATAAGAAGGCAATTGAAATAAATTTTTATGTGGGAGTGATGGTGTGCTCTGGAATGCAAGATCAGAGGATAAAGGAAAACATGGAAAGTTTGATCCATTATGGCTAGGCCCATACATAATTGTGGACACACATGGGGAGGATTCATATTTCTTGTAGTCACTCACAGGTGAAGTTCTGGAATTACCAGTACATGGAAAATTCTTGAAATACTATGTCTCTTGAAATAGCTCTTATTCCATGTACAATGTACAGTCCTATAAGTAGTGTATATAGGTGTGTTTGTTTTTGTTTTTTTCTTTGTCTACTTGTCTTGTTCGGACAAGTCGCTGGTTTTGGTTCTCTTTGTGCTTGGTCTACTCTCCAAAGATTCTAGAATCTTGCTATGCCTGTAGGGGGCATACATCCCTAGTCAGAGCCACTGGTGGAGATTTTAAATTTCCCTAGCCCATGAGTTTTCTTTTACTATGTCATTGGCTCTAATTGCTTTGGTTTTTGGTTTTGGGGTTTTACCATAAATCTTGGTCATGGTTGTTTCTATTTGAGTGTTGAATTGTTATTGTAGGTGGTCGGTCGCATAAGTATGGTCTAAACCTTTTTTGTTCGTTGCATTACCAACCCCTCTTTACCTGCCCTCTCAATCTTTTGCGTTGCGACTATGTTTTATTTTTCCTTAGTGTCAGGTTGACAAACGACTAAAGTTTTAGACTAATCTCTAAAATTTTCGGCCTCAAGGGTCATTTCCCTGTCCACCTAGTCAATCCCCTCTTTATGAATAAATTTTTCGTATGTGCAAGTTTCATAACCGTCAGATGGAATGATTCACATCCTGAACATTCCCCATTGGCCTCACAAGGTTTTCAATGACATCACAATAATACGGTGAGGTATGGGAGATGCTGCCATTTGTCACATGTGATCGTGGGGCCCAGTCCTTGTTCACTGACTGATGAAGGACACTAATGCTGACAGTTGTTTTTCTTTAGCAATGCATCATAGTCGTTCCTTGCTGACCTTGGGCAATTAAAACATCAGTTTCAATAATGCTACGAGGTGTGCAAATTTTTGACACGTGGAAGTTGATGTCATATGAGAGATGATCGAGGTGGGACCCATTCATGCTAAGGTGGTGTCTTTAGGTGAATTTCTATTTTCCTAAGGTTTGGTGAACAAATGTGGCATTTTCAAACCACTTTTGACTTGATCTGAGTCATTCTTTCTGGATTACATTGATTTGGATCAACAAATGGCATTTAAAATAAGATGGTGTTGTACTTTAGCCATTTTATCTCACGTGACTGAATAGTATTGGTTGAGTTTAGACTGTGCTCCCATAATTAAATGCTAAAAGATCATTGAATTTCTATTTTCGTGTGTATTTCCATGCTAAACAAGAATTTCTTGGTACCAAGTGAAGCGAGCCATTATCATGAAAATTGAGCCTCACTGCCATTAACATTATGTAGGTGAAACCGTAAGTAACACATATACCATATCTTGTGTTTTCAAAAAGTCTTATGGCTATTTGAGAACAATTATCAATTGCATTTTGTTTTTGTTCTTGAAGGATTGTTTGGGTTAATCTTCTTTAATAATTTTTAAAGCTTGTCCTGATAATTGTTGTAGCTTCTTGAATTGTGAAGCATTTTGTCTAAGGCTATAGGGTGTAGGCCATAATTGTTTGACACTTCAAAACCCTAGCTCGAACTATTCTTTGTCTTGTGTAAATGGTACCCAAGGCCTGAAGCTCTGGCTCTGAAACCTCTACCAGGTCCTTTTCCTAGGATATTATAGAATTATTAAAACCCTCTACCAACAAAATCTTGACAGAAAGGATTTTTTTTATGGGCCCTTACACTTGGAAGGGTTAATTGATAAACAATGTGCGATTCGAGATGCTGAGCTACTGTATACTGGATGGAAGTTATTCTCAAATTGGTTTGGGAACAAGAATTTGTGTGTTCCTCTGAGTAACCTTTGAAGGTTGGATTTTGGTAAGTTGGTGGTCCCTAATGTCTATTTGGATCTAGATTTCTTGAAATATGTTGCTGCAAGGTATGACCCATAACTAGAGTCCTCAAAACATTTTTGGCATAGAAATTGTAAAGATAACTAGGGAGGAAATTACAGAGATATTTGGTCTGCATGAATGGAGTAAGGATATGGTTACTATCAATCTTTTGGTTTTTAGAGAAGAATACATAAATACTAAGGGTTTGTTCAAAACATCTTTGTTGATACCTCATTTGGAAACCTCGGGAAGAGGAAAGAATAAGAAATAGGTAGTGATTTATAAAAATGAGCCAGAACCTTTTCCTGTGAATTACTTTTCTAACTATTTCAGGAAGACAGTTTGTGCCTTGTGCCAAGTTCTAGGAATTAGTTTCAAGACCACTCTGCCTACTGATATCATGTACATGGCTATAAATATCCAACATCCAGGTTTTAAAGTGGTATATGATTTTTCCACTTACTTGAAAAAAAAAATGCATGGGTGTCTTGTGGCCCTTAAGGAAGGAAAGACTCTAGTTGGTTTCAGGTGGTTTTCCCTATTGATGCACATGTTTTTGTATAGAGTTCAGGCAGTGTTTGGCTAGGATATGGAATTGAAGAAGAGAGAGGATAATGTTGACATGCCTATCCACTATTGAACCAAGATACTTGATAGGCATTATTATAAATTTGATTATAGAACATTCCAGAATGTCTTTGGGTCCAAGTTGAGAAGAGATCGGGTTCATAATCCACCTAGGATTCCTAAGGAGATTCATGATTTCTTGAGGCCAATGGAAAGAAGGCATGAATTAAATTTGACACATAATTGGGGAGATATTATCCCTTATCATAATACAACAATTTTCAGAGTATATGGCACTAATATCGACCCATATGTTTTAACCAAGGATGTGCCTCTGAGAATTGGGTTTTTAGAAATCATGAGATAGTTGGGGTGTGCTTAGGATATACATTTTCCAGTAGAACAAAAGAAGGGATCTTTATTTGTTGAGTATATGGTGTTAGCTGAATTTGTTATGGAAAAGGGAGGATGAGAGGATTTATACACATTGCTTAGACCTTATGGATTAAATAATGTACATCCTATGAATCATGACCCTGAGGGTTTTATTTCTCAAATGAAGGCCAAGCACCGGACTGGAACTTTCAACCACAATTTCTATTCTCCTAAGGACATTATTACAAACATTTTTGATTTAGAGATACAAGAAGAGAGAAAGGAAAAGTATATTTCCTTTACCAAGATGGTGAAGAAGAAGCAAGAAAAGATACCTACTTTTAACCCCATACCAAATATCAATGGTGAGTTGAATAGGTCTATGTATGCTATTGACTATGTTGAAAGTTTGGTGGGGATTCTGAAGGATGAATGGGTTGTGGAAGAAAGGGGAAAGTTACAAACTATTGAGGAATACCCTGAAGTAAGGTTGGAGGAAATACCTTCTTATCAGCCCCCAAAGAAGATCTAGGAAAAAGGGAAGTAGGGTTGAAGAAGTTGCTAAGGGCGTTGTACCATCATCTTCAACATAGTCATTGCCAAATATTGTTGATCTGGATTCCCCTCTGAGGCTTTCTGACCAAACATGTCCATCATGACCAAAGAGATAGAAAATTGAAAGAACAAAGGTGGTTGAATATGATGATGATGAGGACAAAGAAATCATGGTCACTCCTAATGAAATGCATCAGGGAATGCCATATTTTCCACAAGACATTTCGTCAAGTTCTGGAGCAGTTGTTTTAAGGCCGAGAAAAGATGAAATAAGGGGGATAACCAACAATGATGACCTGAGGATGGAAGCCTACAGAGAGTTCATGATGGATGACTCTTTTATCAAGGCCAATTATTTTAAGGATTTTGTATGAAGGGCACATTTTTCATTATATGTTAAGAAGGTGGCTCAAGAAATAAGTTTGCATCCTGAGCTCTCAGAACAAGTAATTCAATCTAATATCAAGTTGTAGATGAAGGAAAGATTCAAAGAAATAACATCAGAGCAAGGCCGAGCATTGGTACAGAAGAGTGGAGTACTGTTACTTCTTGAATGGGATATTGTTGATGTTGTGGTGTTTGATACAATAAGAAGGGCCAATACGCCACTTCTTGCAATCGATGAAGAAGTTGCACTGGCGCTTAAAGGGCCAACCTTTAGTGAGGAGTGGGATGATTTGGAAATCCAGTCTTTATCCAGTGGATCTAGGAAGCAAGTAGTTGTAGAACCATCTGATTTTAGTGGTCACCTTGTTATAAGAAGAGTTATTGATACCCTAGCATTGGAGGTTATAGATATGGTAGTGAATGTTGTGAAGTTCACTAGGGAAACTGTTGACGATTTGACCAAGGATCTAGATACATTGAGAGGCCAATACAATAAAATTATTGTTGAATATAATAAGATTCAATGAAAGGTGGAAGAGCTAGAAATTGAGTTGGTATTACTAAATCAGAAAATGGAGACATTGAAGTCTCAAGGGCAGGCTAGCTCTAGCCACACTATCTATGACCCACCAGTGGAGCAACCTCAACCCTCTTCACAAGGATAGTCCTTAGCTATTATTCCATATAATATGGGACAAGTTACTATTATAGTTGAAAGGGCTAATAGCTCAGGAGGAGGACTCTCTAGGGAGAAATTAATTTTTCAAGTTGAGGAGTATAAGGAGATGGTGCAAAAAATCTGGGAATCAATAGGGAAGAGAAATTCAGTGATTGTGGACACTATGTTGAGACACTTAAATGGGAGGGTCTAGGGAAAATTAAATAGTGTTCATAAAAGTTATGCTCTAATGTTGGAAGCACTTAAGATGTTCCCGAGAGATAAAGAGTTGGCCACCCCATGGCTGGATAGATGGAGTCCCAGAATTGAGAAACTGGCATTCATGGCAGTGGGAGCAAAAAAACATGGGGATAAGTATCCTATGGTTATATCAACTTACCAATTTTTCAAAGGAGTTGTGGAGAAAATGTTTTAGGGATATGTTTCCCCTATGGAATTAAAGATCATAGAGATTGGTGGAGCTTTTTTAAATTCTTCCCCTTGTGAGTTTATTTTATTTTATCCTCAGCTCTAATTTGTTGGGTTTTGGGTTTTACAAATGAGTTTGGGTCATAAGTGTTATTTTCAAATGTTGACTTATTATTAATGGTGGATGGTCATTTAAGTGTGGTCTTAATCCCTTTTGTTCATGACTTTTCCAGTCCCTCTTTACCTGTCCTCTCAATCTTTTGCATCTTGACCATTTTGTATTTTTCCATAGTGTCGAGTTGGTAAAATGTTAGAGAATAACCTCTAAAAAATGTTTTCGACCTCGAGGGTCATTTTCTCATCCACCTAGTTAGTCCCCCTTCTATAAATAACTATTTTCCATGTGTAGATTGCATAGCCGTCAGATGGATTGATCCTGATCATGACAGTTCCTTGCAGACCTCGCAAGGTTTCCTGCTGACAATATAGAAGTGGTGCGAGGCATGTGAGATGCTGCCACCTATCACATATGATTGTCAGGACCAATTTTTGTTCACTGACCAATGATTGATGCTGGTGTTGACAGCTATTTCTTCATCGATGCATCATGGTAGTTCCTCATTGAACTAACACAATTAAAACTTTAGTAGTTTTAATAATGCTGTGAGGTGTTTGAATTGTTGACATGTGGATCCCAATTTTGTATGAAGGATGACAAAGGTGGGGCTTATTTCATGCTGATGTGGTGTTTGGTAGGTGATTTCCTATTCGCTTGAAGACTGGTGAACGAATGTGGCATTTTCAAACTATTTTGACTCAATCTGAGCTGTTCTCTTAGACTACATTGTTTTTTGATCAACAACTCACATTTGAAATAGGATGGTGTTGTACTATAGCTATTTTATCTCATGCGAGTGAATAGTAATGGTCAAGTTCAAATCTTCTCTCATAATTAAATACTAAAAGATCAACTAATTGCTATTTTCATGTGTATCTCCACAATGAAGAAGAATTTTCTGGTGCTGAGCAAAGCAAGCCGTCTTTGTAATTTTCTAGCCTCACTGTCATTAATGTTATGCAAGTGAAACTGTAAGTAACACGTATACCATTTCTTGTTTTTTAAGAAGGTTTTATGGTTGCTTGAAGAACCATTATCGATTGCTTCTTGTTCTGTTCTTGAAGGATTCTTCTAGTAGATTTGTTTTAAAGAATATTAAAGCTTGTCTTGATAATTTCGAAGGCTTATAGAATTGGGAAGCATTTTTTGTTTAAAGTTATAGGGTGTGAGTTGTAATTGTTAACATATAAAAACCCTAGCTCGAGTTATTCTCTGTCTTTTATAAATGGCACCCAAGGCCCGAAGGTCTGGCTCTAAAGCCACTACCAAACCCTTTTCCTACGATATTATAGATTTATTAAAGCCCTCTACTAGGAAAAGGCCTAAGGGAAAGGATTTTTTCTATGGGTCATTGCTCGTGGAAGGATTAAATGACAAGAAATGTGTGGCTCAAGATGTTGAATTACCATATACTGGATGGCAATTGTTCTCAAACTGGTTTGGGAATAGAAATTTATGTCTTCCTTTGTGTAATTGGTGGAGGTTGGATTTGGGAAAGATGGTGGTTCCTAATGTCTACCTGGATGTAGATTTATTGAAAGATTTTGCTGTGAGCTATGACATTATAACCAGAGTTGTTAGAATGCATTCTGGCATAGAAATCGTAAAGATAACCAAGGAGGAAATTGCAGAAATATTTTGTCTACATGAAGGGAGTCAGGATATGGTTTCCATAAATCTCAAGGCCTTCAAAGACGAATATAGAAACACCAAGGGTTTTTTTAGAACATTTCTTTTGGTACCTCATTTTGTAACCTCTGGAAAAGGAAAGAATAAGAAGCAGGTGGTAATTGGCAAGAATGATCTAGAGACTTTTCCTATAAACTATTTCTCTAGCTATTTCAAGAAGAGAGTTTGTTCCTTGTGCCAAGTTCTGGGAATCAGTTTGAAGAATACTCTACCTACCGATGTCATGTACATGGTTGTGAACATTCAACATCCATTTTTTAATGTGGTATATGATTTTGCCACTTATTTGGCACAAAAGATGCATGGGTGTCTAGTGGCTTTAAAGGAAGGAAAGAAGTGGGCTGGTTTTAGATGGTATTCCCTGTTGATTTACATGTTTCTATATAGGGGCCAGGAAGTGTTTGAAAAGGATATGGAATTGAAGAAGAAGGAGGGTAGTATTGAAATGCCTATCCAATATTGGACTAGGATCCTCTATATGCATGATCACAAGTTTGATTATGTAACATTCCAAAATGTCTTTGGATCCAAATTGAAGAAGGATCTAGCTCTTGATCCTCCCAAGATTCCTAAAGAGATTCATGATTTCTTGAGGCCAATGGAGAGAAGGCCTAAATTGAAATTGACACATAATTGGGGAGATATTATCCCTTACCATAATACAACAATTTTCAGAGTGTATGGCACAAATTTCAACCCTTATGTTTTTCTGAGGGATGTGCCTCTGAGAATTGGATTTCTAGAAATCATGAGATAGTTGGGGTGTGCTCAAGAAGTACATCTGCCAGTAGAAAAAAAGAAAGGGTCTTTCTTCCCTGAGTATATTGCGTTTGCAAATTTTGTTATGGAAAAGGGAGGATGGAAGGATTTGTACACACTGCTTAGACCTTATGGATTAAAGATTGTACACCCTAGGAATCATGATCCTGAGGGTTTTATCTCTTAAATGAAGGCTAAGCATCGGACTTGAACTTTTTTCCATAATTTCTACTTTCCTGAAGATATTATCAAGAACATTTTTTATGTAGATGAACAAGATGAGAAAAAGGAAAAATACATCGCCTTTACCAAGATGGTGAAAAGAAAGAAATAAAATATACCTACTTTCAATCCTATACCCAGTATTAATGGTGAATTCAATAGGGCTATGTATTCCATTGACAATTTTGAGAGTTTGGTGGGGATTTTGAAGGATGAACGGGTCATGGAAGAGAGGGGAAAGTCACAAAATATCGAGGAGTACCTTGAAGTAAGGTTGGAGGAGAGGCCTACTTATCAACCTCCAAAGAAGATAAAGGTTTTCTCTAGGAAAAGGGGAAGCAGGGCTGGTGAAGTTGCTAAAAGTGTTGCACCATCTTCTTCGGGGCATTCATTGCAAAATATTGTTGATCTAGATTCCCCTCTAAGAATTGTTGACCAGACATGTCCCTCATCACCAAAGAGATAGAAAATTGAAAGAACAAAGTTGGTTGATTGAGATGGTGATGAGGATGAAAATATCATTGTTACTCCTGATGAAATGCATCAGGGAATTCCATCTTTCCCAGTGGACACTCCATCAAGTTCTGGGGCAGTTGCTCTAAGGTTGGGAAAAGATGAAATAAGGGGAATAACAAATAATGATGATCTAAGAAGGGAGGCTTGCAAAGAGTTCATGATGGATGACTCTTTTATCTAAAATAGTTCTTTTAAATATTTTGTGTGGAGAGAACATGTCTCATTATATGTTGAGAAAGTGGCACAAGAAAGAAGTTTGCACCCTGAGCTTCCAGAGAAGGTAATTCAATCTAAGGTCAGAGAACAGATGAAGGAAAAATTCAAAGAAATAACTCCAGAGCAAGACTCAGCATTAGCATAGAAGAGTGGAGTATTGTTACTTCCTGAATGGGATATTGACGATGTTGTGGTGTTTGATACAAAAACAAGGGCCAATAGGCCACTTCTTGCAACTAATGAAGAAGCTATGCTAGTGCTCAAAGGGTCATCTTTTAGTGAAGAGTGGGATGCTTTTGTAATTTGGTCTCTGTCCACTAGATCCAAGAAACCAATTGTTGTAGAACCATCTAATTTCATTGGTCACTTAGTTATACGAAGAGTTGTTGATACCCCAACATTGGAGGCTGTTGATATGGTAGTAAATGTTGCCAAATTCACCAGAGCAATTATTGAGGATCTGACCAAGGATCGGGATAATTTTAGAGGCTAGTACAATGACATTATTATTGAATATAGTAAGATTCAACAAAAGGTGGCAGAGCTAGAAATTGAGTTGGCCTTATTAAAACATCAAATGGAAACATTAACGTCTCAAGGGCAGGCTAGCTCTAGCTGCACTATCTCTAACCCACCTTTGGAGCAATCTCAACCCTCTTCACAAGGAGAGTCCTTAGCTATTGTTCCATATAACATGGGAAAAGTGCATATTGCAGTTGAAAGGGCTAATAGCCTAGGAGAAGGACTCTCTAGGGAGAAATTAATTTACCAAGTTGATGAATATAAGGAGATGGTGCAGCAAATCCGAGAGTCTGCAGGAAGGAGCAATTTGGTGATTGTGGACACTGTGTTGAAACATTTAAGGAGGAAGGTCCAAGGAAAACTAAATAGTGTTCATAAATGTTATGCTCTAATGTTGCAAGCACTTAGGATGTTCCCAAAAGCTAGAGAGGTGGCCACCCCATTGCTGGATAGATGGAGCCCCTGAATTGAGAAACTGAAATTCATGGCAGTGGCAGAAAAACAACATGGGGATAAGTATACTATGGTTATTTCAACTTACCAATTTGTTAGGGGAGTTGTGGAGCAGAAGTTTCATGGGTATGTTGCCCCTATGGAGTTAAAGATCAAAGGTTTAAAGGCTATATATGATGGAAAGGACTTAACTCCTTTGCCACATATTTTGCATAGTCAAGATGAGATAAAACCTTTGTAGATATGGGAGGATCAGATGACTAATATCATGATTGCTCAGACCCATGAGATATGAAAAAATGCTGACATTGGTATGCTAGAGAATACATTGGAGAAATTTTCATTTGTCATTAGTTTCCTAGAGAACTTTGATAAGAAGGCCATGTCAGTAATGGTGAAATATGCACCCTATTGAGATAATATTGATCAGGTTATGGCTTTTAATTGGCCATCTGAGGATGATTTTGAATTATGGAAAAAGGTGTTTATAGATGAATTTGAAATATGAATACTATGTGTAGGAAATTCAAGTTGGTCATGTATAATACAGGTCTGGCCTCAAAGGTTATATTTGAAAATATACATTCTCCTTTCAAATTCAAGTACAAGGTGTTGAGGTGGAATAAAGTGTTGCAATGGTTAAAGATGCCTTCTTCGACGTGAATAAGTGGCCCTTTGGAAGATAGTTTCTTTTCTTCCATAACAACTAATGATGATTATTTTGTTATGCTTTTCAATCGCATGATGAAATTGTAACCGAATTAGGAATTAGAGGTTTTATAACAAATGGACATGTTTACTCTTTGGCCCGAGGCTTGTTGGCTCCCTTGTTTTATAAAAGGGAATTCTGGGACGTGAGAGAGGTCTACTGAAATATCCGATATATGGGAGATAGGAGTCTAGTGAGATGGAGAGTATGAATGTAAGTCTAGGTTTTTGAAGGTTTTGAGTCAGATAAGAGAACTTAGTCAATCATGGGGTTCTTAAGAATGTTTGTGCTTAACATGCAAATGTTTTGAGTTTTTTTTCTCTCCTGTTGTGATACTTTGCATGGATTATTAATGAAATATTTATACAAGATGATTTTAATTGATCTTCATTTGTTCTTTACTATGAATTACATTTAACGATAGCTCTGGTTCAAAGGATAGGTTAAATGCTTTAGTTAATTAGTAAGTTCATGCAAGCTAACAATAGGATTCATAAATAATTAATAGATTCAAGTATAGATATGTGGATTGTAATGCAATTCATATAGATCATAGATGCTTAAGATGAAATTTGCCCTGTAGTTTAGTTTTCTCTTTTGACTTCGTGCTTTGGGATATGGCATTGGAATTCTGATCATGTTTTTATTCTCTCATATTTTGTGCTATGGTTTGAAGATATTTTTATTCAAACATTGCCTATCAATCTACTTTAGTCATGTTTGCGATTCTTTGTTAACTGGACCCGAGCCTTTTCAAGGAATAGCCAACTTCTTGAAGGATTTCATCCTTTTAGCATAATTGGGGAATCTATTTGTTGCTTATCCATGTGCAAATGAATCGTTTAATGTTGTATGTTAAGAGCACATTTTAGGGAATACCCTCCTAGATCTTATAGAGTCCAAAGTGTAGGAGAATTAGCCTTATCATTTTTATCGTCAAGTTGGCCATACATTTCCTAGACTTTTATTATTGAACGTGGGAAGTTCATAGAAGCTTTTGGGAAATACGTTTGGGTTGCAGTAAAAAATGCCAATAGAGTTAAAGGCCAAATATGATGGAATAGACTTAACTCCATTACCACAAATTCTGAATAGTCATGATGAGGTAAAACCTTTGCAAGTTTGGAAAGATCAAATGGCCAATATAATCATAGCTCAGACACATGAAATATGCAGAAATGTTGACATTGGTATGCTAGAGAATACACTTGAGAAACTATCATTTTTCATTAGTTTCTTAGAAGACTTTGATAAGGAGGCGATGTCAGTAATGGTAAAGTATGCACCCTATCAAGATAATATTAATCAATTTATTGCCTTTAAGTGGCCGTCTGAGGAAGATTTTTAATTATGGAGAAAGGTGTTCACTAATGAGTTTGAAATGTGACTTGGTCATGTATAATACAGGTCTGGCCTCAGAAGTTACATTTGAAAACATGCATTCTTCTCTTAACTTCAAGTACAAGCTGCTGAGGTGGAATAATGTGTTATAATGGTTAAATATGCCTTTGGTATGAATGAGTTTCCCTTTGAAAGGTGGTTTTTCTTCCTCCATAGCAACTAATGATTATTCTTGTCTTATGTCATTTCCCTCTAATCGCATGATGCAAATGTAACTAAATTGGGAATTAACGGTTCAATAAAAAATGCACATGTGTACCCTCTAGCCTAAAGCTTGTTTTGCTCCCTTGTTTTATAAAAGGGAATTATGGGTCGTGGTGCAGGGTCTGCTGTTAAATTCGTGATTTGAGAAAGAAGAATTTTATGATACAAAGTATGAATGTAAGACCTTGTCTTAAGGTTCAGAGTTAGATAAAACAACTTGGTCAATTATGGGGTTCTTAGGCATGTTTGTATTGAATATGAAAATCTCTTGAGTCTGTTTTCTCTCCCATTGTGATATCTTGTGTGAATTATTAATGAAATATTAGTCCAAGATTGTTTTCATTGATCTTCATTGTTCTTTACTATGAATTCCATTTTAATGATGGCTTTGGTTCAAAGGATCAGTTAAATGCTTCAGCTAATGTGTAAGTTCATGCAAGCTAGCAACTAGATTCATAAATTAGTGGTAGACTTCGGTACAGATACGTAGATTGTACTGCAATTCATACAAATCATAATTGTCTAAGATGAAATTTTCCTTGTAGTTCAATTTTCTCATTTGAATCTGTGCTTTAGGATATGGCACTGGTATTCGGATCATGGTTATGTTTCTCATGTCTTATGTTTTCAGTTTAGAACATTTTATCCAAATATTTCCTATCAACCTATTTTAGTTGTGTTTGCGATTATCTGCTAATAGGACTTGAGCCTTTTTGAGGAATAGCCAATTTCTTGAAGGACTTCATCCTTTAGCATGGATGGGGAATCTATTTGTTGTTCATAAATGTGCAGTTGAAATTGTTTAAGTTGTATTTGAAGATCACATTTTAGGGAATAACCCCTGGGTCTTACAGATCCAGAAGTGTAGGAGAACTAGCATTATCGCTTTTCTTTTTGAGTTGGCCAATCGCTTCCCAGAATTTTATCACTGAACACGGAAAGTTCATAGAAGATCTCAAGAAGTTCGCTTGGGTTGTAGTAAAAACACCAACACATATTAAACCAAGAAACCACTCAAGTAAGGATATTTGAACTAGTGAACATGAAAATTTTAGGGTTCCACCACTATTGAGGATTACTTGGTGAAGTTCAAGTCTTTGTAAACTCAATTAGCAGGTTGTGGGAAAGAGAAAAATTATTAGGAACGTATAATTTTAATTTTTTTCTAAATTGAAAGGCATGTTTGCATATTTTCCACTTCTTTTTATTCCACATTGGATAGGTTAGGTTCTTCATTTTTTATGCCTTCATTTGAGACCTTTTGTGAGAGATTAACTAGAGAACAATCAAAACCTAACCAACATGATGTCACTTATAAGTCTCATGCATTGGTAGCAACACCACCTAAGGGGAAAGGGAAGAAAAAGAACAAGCCTAAGATAGAATCTAGTGAGACTTCCACCACCTCTTCTAAAGAGGATAAATCCAAGAAGGAGAAACTGGTCCAATCATGGTAGGAGGGTTCCAGAAGGAATAGTCGGAGCCGTGCAACAATGAGTCAAAATAGCATAAATAACATAATAAATTGATATGTGAATATTATACTTTATTGAATTGGAAATCTTACATGCAACATATTCCTCAAGGGAAAATATTCAAGACTCATAGGCTTGTCACAGGGGAATTCAACATTATAACTAGCCAATAGGCCTTATTACATGCCCTTGAAGGGTTGATGCAAAAATATAATAATCCTAAAACATCTAACTTAGAACTGATAATTGATCACTCTACAATGAACTATAATGATCTTAAATATGATTCCCAAGCCCTAATAAGGTTCCACATTGGCCACAAGGTTCATAAACATGATGAATGCACATATGAAAGTTGGCCTCAAAATATGGAAAGATAATCCACACAAAAATAAAACAACTTAAAAATATCTAAGATAGGTCCCAATAAACAAATGATGCTTGTATGATATCCTAGTAATCTCTTCACAATCTAGAATAGGTATGTACTAAGAAATCTAGACTAGGTCGACCCTCAAATGCTTTGACTGGTAATCACAGTGAAATTATGAGAGAAATAACTTTTAGTAGACAAATGAAAATGATGTGAAATATGGATATGTGATAGATTCCAATTTTTAGATGCTACATCCTACTCCATGAGTTGAGAAACAAATATGTAGTAAATGTGAAATGAAATACTAAATTTTTTACTGAATGCAATACAAGAAAAGAACTAGTTTTGGTTGATACAAGATTGACTTACAACTAAGTATGCTCCTACATCAGATACCCAAGGTTGGAAGAAAATTTAGTCCCTCACTTTCTAGGTCTAAGAGGAAAACCAAGATAGTCCACCTCAACTTGAGAAATCCATGATGAATCCTCTACAAGTCTAGCTTTCCACTTCACAAGATATTCTTTGTACTACTTGTTCCTAGTGCTTCTTCTAGTTCTGGTATCCAAAATCTATTCAATTTCCTCTAGCTCTTGATGTGGTAACCGCTCCTTCAAATCTATTTCCTTGCTACTTTCACTTGATTATCCTTCATGAAACTCATATATGTATGCAATATTGAAAATAGGTGATATACCCAATGTCTTTGGTAACTCCACTTCATATGCATTTCCAAAACCAAACTTCCTTAGAATTTAATACGGTCCAAACTTTCTCATCTTCAACTTATTGTGTGTACCAACTGGAAATATCTCCCTCCTCAAATATACCATCACTTCATCTCTGAAAAAAAATTCCTTATGTCTCCAGTGTTTATCTACCTTCTCCTTATACCTATTGTTCATATCTTCCAAGTGCTTCCCTACCTGAGTATCCAATGTATCCATGAAATCTATGAAATCCTCTACTTCCTTTATCCTTTTATCCTCCCTACTCATGTCTCGTAACTCTACAACTCCCATAGAATGTGCTCTGATAACAATCTGAAATGGTATCTTCCCTATACTTCGGTTCACTGAGTTAATGTATGCAAACTCCGCTTGTGATAAAACTATATCTTAGCTTCCTGCCTTATCTCCACCCAAACATCTCAACAAGTTACCCAAAAAAAATTACTACCTCTATTTGTCCATCTGTTTGTGGGTGATATGTTGAACTAAACTTCAAAACTATCTTCATCATCTTCCATAATGTCTTCCAAAAGTATCCAATCAACTTAGTGTCTCTATCTAAAACAATACTCTTAGGTAATCCATGCAATCTCATAATCGCCTTGAAAAATAATTCAACAACTTCCACAGCATCATTGGTATTCTTACAAGGAATGAAATGTGTCATTTTAGAAAAAAATTCCACTACTACTAATATAGAATCATATCTTCTCTATGTTCTTGGCAATCCTAATATGAAATCCATGTTTATATCTTCCCAAGGTCTCTTTGGTACTATCAAAGGTTTGTACAATTCATTATTCTAACTACTCCCTTTTGTAATTTGACAAATTCTACAACTTTGAGAATACTTCCTGACATTCTTATATATCTACAACAAAAAATAATGTTCACTCACCAAAGATACTATCTTATTCACTCCAAAATGTCTTGATAAACCTTGATTATGTTTCTCTTTGCTCAAATTCTCACTCATTGAACTCCTTGAAATACAACTCTATTTTCCTTTGAATAACATATCTTCTTCGATGAAATAATCTGACAATTGGTTACAGTCTATCACTATTGTTTATTTACATGATCTCTAAGCTTCACCAAAATACACATCATCCTCATACATATGCTTGAATTCTTCAAATATCAATAATTCTATCCTCATTTCTATCAGTAAATTCCTTCTACTCAATGCATCTACAACTTTGTTTGACTTGTCGCTCCTATGCTTCAACACAAATGTATAACTTTGTAAGAACTCAACCCACCTCATATGTCTTTGATTCAACTTTCCTTGACTATTCAAATACGGCAAAGCTTGATGATATATATACAACACAAACTCCTTAGGAAACAATTAATGTCTCCACTTCTTAAAGGATTGAATTATGACATGTAGTGTAGGAAAAATTATCCCTTTTTCACACTAAATTTGGGAATGAATAATAATAAATAAATGAGCTTAATGGTGCCTTAATTTAGTGTTGTAATAAGTATTTTTCATATTCACATTAATTTTATGGCCCTTAATTAAAATGGACTTAATTGTGCCTTATTTTTGGTATTGTAAGGTTTACTTTTACACTTTCACACTAATCTAGGGCTATATTAATTAATTGAGGTTAGTTTTCCTTAATTGGCCCCTTTAATTCAAATCCAAGCCTAATTAATTACAAATTTTGAGGAATAAAATGTGACATTCATAAATTCCATTACACAACACTTAATTGTGGAATATGTATGTCCTAGGTAAGTGACCTAGGACCCATTCACCATAGGGAGAATAGGTCTATGGCGAATGGTTCCTCACTTAGACCTATGACCCTAATTTAACATAATGTTTAACACTAAGCAATGTGCGTCCTAGTTAAGTGACCTAGGATCCATTCACCATAGGGAAAATGGGTCCTCACTTAGACCTAGGACCCCCCCTTTAAAATATGTTTTTGAAATTATTTCAATGATTTAAAATCTATAATTCAATGCAGGCTTGTGATATTTGAATTTTGAGAATTAATGTTAAGATATGTATAAATACAAGGTTATTTCACTTAGTTTTACCTATATTTTTCAAGTGTTTAATTTATAGTAGAAAATTTATGAGACCAAGATAAATTCAAGAGAAATTTCAAGGCTTTCAAGGGTAGAATTATTAAATATTATTAAAACAATAAAGATTTCATTATCATGTCAAAATATTTCTTGCATCATGCATATTGTTTGAGCTAATATGGTGATGTGGTGTTCAATATCTATGCAAGTATTCAAGCACATTATCTCAAATCAAGTTTCATGATCAAGATCTACATTCATTGAGGCCACTTCATGCTAGTTTACAAATTTATATTCCAAGGTTCAAATAAGGTTTGGTGAGTTATTACACATTATTTTTTGTTCATCATTCCTTCATTTTTCATTATTTAATTTCAAGGTTTAATTACCAAAATGGGGTTTGACCAAGGCAAACCCCATTCCCTAACAAAACAACATTTTTCTCTCTTTGAAGTGTGATTGTAGATTTTAGGTTGAAGATGTATTCAAGAAAAAATTTGAAGAAAGTTGCAAGAAAAGTTGTCAAATCACATAAACTCCTCTATAAAATTTATTTCTGATTATCTGAAAATGAACATCAGGAATTTGGGAGTGCAAACACAACAAAAGAGAATCCAAAAAGAATTTTTCAGGAACCTTAGCCAAGACCCATTCGCCATAGGGTGAATGAGTCCTTAGTGAGCTCTAAGAGGTGATTTTGGTGAAAGGTACACATCATTTTCCCCTTTCTAGATCTACCTTTTTGGTTGCTATTTCTACTAGTTTTGATTATTGTTCTTCATTTGTGTTTCATAGCTTACATTTTGAATGAAATTGGGAAAACAGGTTATTATGGTGAACTCATAATTGATCCATCACCATTTTATCATTTTTATTTTGGTGAACCTGAGTTTGATCCTTTCATTTTCTGATTTTGGAGTCCTCTTTCACCCTAGATTTATATCTTGCATTCATTGGCATCTCTTTGCATTGAATTGAGTCTCATTTATGGTGTTTAGTTTTCATTTAAAATTTTCATTTCATTTAAGGGTTTTAGGGATTTCATATTTTCATTCTTTAAATCTAAAAAATACAAAAAAATAGTCATTTTGCATATCATTTACATAGAATTACATCATATTCATTTGCATTTTAAAATCAAAACAAAATTGCATATCAAATTAGGTGTTCTAGGTTGTCATTTTATCACATTTAACATTTGCATTTCATCCTCATTTCATAGAAAAATTAAAAATGAAACTTGTTGTATCAAACCAGAATTTGGAAACTACCAATATTTGCTCAGAAATCTATAAAAAAATGTTTCAAAACCCTCACCTAGGACCCATTCACCCTAGGGCGAATGAGTCCCTGATCAAGGTCATATTTTGATTTTTTGGGCATTAAAATATTTATTTCTACATTTTTGTTTGTTGCTTTCAAATTTTTGTTTCTATTCGCAAAAATTATGTTTCCTCAATTTGATCATATCTAGCTTCATTTAATAAAGTTAGTGCATTATTTGATTTCAAAATTTCATTTACAAGACATTAATTTTTAGTTTTTTGCATAGTGTAATAAGAAAATTACCTTGTTTAGAATTTGAAAAATTGAATTTACATTCTAGTTCATTGCATTGCATTTACCCTCTTTCCATTTTGGGTTGGCATTGAATTTTTGAAACTTGTATGATCTTTACAACTTGGAATCCTATTAGAAATACTATTGTGAGACATAGTTCGAGACTCTTTTCATCCCATGATACACCATTTGTTGTGGATCTTAGATTTTCTGACTCTCTTTCTAATATTGTTGATAATCAACCCCTATGGATCATAGCTTGCATACCTCATTTCTAATAAATTTCTTACCTACAACAAATGTGCATTATTTTGTTCATATACCACAAGAAAACATAAAGAGAATAGATGAAGGCTTAGAACAAATACAAAATCTCATGAGTCTTGATTTTGTTGCAACACTCGCTAACCTAAGAAAAAATCTTAAGAGTGAACATGGAATAAAAATTCTTTGTGGCCTCAGAGACCTCCTTAATGAGACCTTAAAATATCAAGAGAATGATAATATGCATACCTCGATTAATTTTATTGAAGCTAAACCTCATACGGGCCAAACAAAAATACCCCTTGATATTGCTTTCTCACAAAAAGATATAATCAAACATACACCTAATGGTCCTCTTTACATAACTTGAAGAATCAATGATAAGTCTACCAATGGGATATTAATTGATCTCATCTATGTAGAGAATGTGATCACATAAGAATTCCTATTTGTGCATGACCTTTATCAAGATACATATGAAAGACCAGAAGCATGGATACAAATGCATAATAGTTTTGCTTGCACTGTGATTGGCTTGATCAATCTCCCTCTAAAAGTCAGACCAAAAACATTAAATGTCGAACCAATTTTGTTTGAAGTTAGATTATCCATGGTTTTGATCCATGAATGTTGTCTCGTCGGTTCTGCATAAATGTTTAAAGTTTCCTTTTGTCAATGAGATCTTTACAGTACACCATAGTTGCTTTAATACTTTGTATTCCTATGGGAATTTTTATTGGATTTCTTTTGTCCCAAGCCTATTATACCCCATGAAGACTTATTTTTCAAATCATATCAAAATTTTAAGGCAAAGCGTATAGATGAACTATCCCTTAGAAATATGCCTCACCTCATGATCGAGCCACCCATCCTTGAAAAAACCATGATTGAACCAAAATACCTTCCAAACATCCAAAAGTAGCCTATTACAAATCACCCTACCATTTCCTAAAAGAGACCATGAGGCAATCAAAACAGTCCCATTGTTCTTCCTAAAATCAAACAAGTTTACAAAGCTAAATAGAAAGTGATTGAGAAACCTCCCATGGTTCCTTTCATTCCTCCCCTAAGGAAAGAAAACAAACCTATGGTTAACAAACCCACTACCACACAATCACAAATTGATAATAGATTGAGAAGAAATTGAAATGCTAGAGAGCGTAGGCGTATACATCGTGCTATTGCTCATATGTAACAAAATAAAGAAGAAAAGATAAACATAGAAAATCAAAATCTGAACTTATCTCCCACAAGGCATGATGTCTCTTCACCCATGCCACAATGTAAACATGAACAAACCTCTATGGATATTGTTATTAGACCTCCCATTATGATTAATTTAGATGATGATGTTGAAATTACAAAGATTTATGAACAAGTGCATAATGAGTTGAATTCGTTATTCTACTCTTATATGAGATTAAATGAAATTCTCCTAAAAAGAGTATTGAATTTGGTATGTGTCCTATTTCAACACTTGATATTGTCATTTTCACTAGTTGTTTGTCTTTCACATATACTAATCAAGATTACGATGCAAATGACCTGTTATAGGTTGAATCATATGTGTCTTACTAGTCTTTTTCTTTGTTTTCTTTTTCATGTTTCTTTATGTGATTGTATGTGCGTAATGTGATCCCCTGTACTATTTTGTTTGATGTATCTCTCTCTTATTTTTTGCATTCTTCCATTTGTATCTACAGTCTTCTCTATGTTGTAAACATTTTATCTTTTCTTGGTCTTGTGTTTTCCTCTTGGGGATGGCCCAACATGTTGAGACATTTAGGTTTCTTCCATTCTGACCTGAAAGGATTTTTCTTTTCTTTTTCTCTCTTTGTGTCATTCTTCTAGTTCTATAAGTATTGTTAGAAACCAAGATCAGACATGCAAACCAGAAAATACCTTCCACAAGAGAAAAACATAAAAAGAAAATAAATTTGCATTAAGATGTGGAAATGAGTTGTATTCAGGAATTGAGAAATTACAAGAGATGAATTTCTTTATAAAAGGAATGTATGCATAACCCTAAAGGTAAAACATAATTATGAACTAAAAATAGTTCAATCTAAATAAATCTTACTTATGACTTAAGTAAACTAACTATAGCCTAAGTAAACTTAATAAAGTGTAATTAAATAATTAATTACACCAACACCCCCCCTTAAGTGCAACTTAGGGAGAATGAAAAAAAAAAAACAAATAATGCAAGGATAGGTCCATGAAAGCATGAATGGGTCCTGGCTACAAGGCAATATTAGGTACCCATGTACAAATGCAGTGAATGAGAAAGAGGAGAAAACCCAGTGGGACAAACCCCCCTCAATGAGATGGCCTACTGCAAAGAAGCACTAGAAGAACACTAGTGGAGTAACACTAGAATCCTGAATCTGACAAGCAAGGAAAGATACTTCTATTTACGAGAAACCATATGAGAGTCACTAAAGGACTCAAGTGGAATTATGATAAAGCAACAATAGACCCTATGCCAAGGAACACTATAAAACTCACAAACTAGAACAACCTTGGAATATATGAAGCAATAGTAGATGAATAAATCATGCCCTCCATAAGATGGAATGATATGATGAAAGAATCCAGAAGCTATGTGTATCTTGATGCCAATGCCAAACTGTGACTAAAACTAATCCATAGGAGCAAGTACCATGAAGATTCTAGAACATTAACCATAAAATGAATGGCCCTAAAACTAAGATGTGACCCGATGTGAATCTAATGTGATTTAGGATCATTAACCATAGGCTCTCAATATGAGATGTTAACCAATGCGAACCAAAATTTGTCAAGCTATGAGCAAGATGTGGCCAAAAGAAACTATAGAATCCATATACAACTCATGCAAGTTGTCATCAATATGAAGATGAGATCAAAGTGCATGCCATGCAACTACACTCTAATCAAATTATTATGCAAGAATCCCCCTGATGGAACTTTATAAAATTTCATTTAGTATAATACCCCATGATTGTAAAAGGAGAACAAGCAAAACATGCATAAATCAAAGAGAAAATGCAAACCTAATGCATGAAAAAAAGAAATATTGCATGCAAAAATCAATGTTCACATCTTCCTGCATGATTAAAATTGACCTCAAATCTCTGTAGAGGACTGAATCATATTTTTGGTGCAACTTGAATCATGAAAAACTGATAACCGAGGCAAAACTTATGTCCTCTGAAGCGAAAACTAATTCATTTGAATTCAAAGGCCTGAAAAATAAATTTGTAGTAGAATCTGGAAAAAAATATCTGCACCACTAGATTGGTCTTGGAACTAGATTTCCAACGGTATCTCATTTTTGAAAAACGAACTCTGTATGCTCAAGATATGACCATTTTACTACAAATGCTCATTTAGGCTTTAAACCAAATATTTTATTAATTTAAAGATTAAAATATTAATAAAATATTTGACTGTACCTTCATGGCACGAAAATTGAGGCAACATGGAAATAGAGAGCACAATAATCAATGCAAAATGACACAAAAATGAGGCATTTGTATGGATCTATATAGTCGTACAATTTTTTTGGCAACATTTTTGAAAATCCCCAAAAACACTAAAAAATCAATTTTCAGCAAACCGTATCACATTTTATATGAAAATAGGGGTTTTTGGGCCTTTTGAGCGTACTCATGAGTTAATTTTGGCACCAAAATGCATCATTTGAAAGATCAAGGTCAAAATTGCTCAAAAAATGATGGAAAAACCCTTTGATCTGGCAAAAAACTACCGTAGCTTCAAACCCTCATATCTGATAAACGAAGATCAAAATAAATGAAACAAAAGAAAATCCTAACTTTTTCTAGCACTTTGAATCTAGTGAAGATTCCCGATCTAATCCAAAATGCTCTAGAAATAAGCTCAAGTCATGAAACCCTTGAGGAACCCCGAACGTGCTCTACAATGAATTTCTCCAAAAATTATGAAGGGGCTGCAAATCAAGGCTCTGATACCATGTTAGAAACCAAGATCATATATGCAAACTAGAAAATACCTTCCACAAGAGAAAAACATAAAAAAAAAGAAATTTGCATTAAGATGTGCAAATGAATTGTATTTAGGAATTGAGAAATTACAAGAGATGAATTGCTCTATACAAATAATGTATGCATAACCCTAAAGGTAAAACCTAATTATGAACTAAAAATAGTTCAATCTAAATAAAGATTACTTATGACTTAAGTCAACTAACTATAGCCTAAGTAAGCTTAATAAAGTGTAATTAAATAATTAATTACACCAACAAGTATTTAGGGAATGATGATGTTTCTAAGATCTAAAACAACATTGTAGCAAAGATATACTGATCCCAAATCCATAGATCCCTTATGTATTTTCAGGGGCAACCCTCCTTCCTTTTTCATGACGTAGCATAATTTTGGGACATATGACTTGGAATAGGGCTTTTTGAGTAAGCTCTCATATCTTGAGATTGAACATTGTCTACTTTAAAGCAATTGACCACATCAATGGTGTTAGAAACCACTTTAAAGTAGGGGAATACATCGATAATATCTTTCAACATTTCTCATGTTTCTGATTAATTGAAAATTGGATGGTTTATGGTTTAAGACTGTGAGAGAGGGGGACCACCCACTGCAAGGCCCTAGGTCATGAAAGGCCAAGAGCGAAAAGGCTGCCCTAACCCACCTCAGTTTAAAGGATAGTTAGGATGACGAGGATGAGGATGATGAGGATTATGCGTCCTTCAATCACTCTCCAATCCCAAATGTTGGAAGGAGACTAGATGAGTCAGCCTTTAGAGTCAAATTCGTGTCCAAGAGGATTCACAACTCAACATTCCATTTACTTGACAACTTTCATAAAATTATTCATCTCAAACAATGATTCAGTGCATTCTAGATCATAGTGTAATCATTCTCACAACAACCCACAATTCAATGCAACAAACAGTCATTAATAACTTTCATAAAACAAATAATGAATCCAATCCCTTCATTGAGATTTAAGATAAAATAATTACAGACCTTCCTTCCAATTGTCATGAAGATCCAATGGTCGAAACTAAAGTTATTGCATTTTTACCAAAACTACAAACCCTAGGCAGTGTTTAAACCTGCCCTCACCAAAATAGTCATATCTTCCACAAAACTCAATAAAATTCAATGAGACAAAAATAATTGGAAACTAGAAACAGAGATCTTTCCATCCATATATGATACTCCATTATTTGAATCCATACCATTCCGTACAAATCACAACCTCAACCTGAAAACAATGTAGAAATCATAAAATGCACACCAAACTTGAGGTTGCCATTCATCAAACTCCAAAATAATGTCTCCAACCTCTCCAACCTCTCCAATTCGAGTTTTGGAGGGTGTACTTATACATTTACAACCAAAACTAACTATTTTCAACCACCTTTTAGTTATTTTGTTGACAAAAAGCTTTAATGACACTTTTGACAAGTTGCTTGACAATTTTCTTGAGCAACTTTTACAATATGGAGCAACTTTACACATTATTTGACAAATGACTTCAAATATTACTTCCGAGGACTCAAAAACCTATAAAATTGTTTTATAAACCTTATTATAAGACTCAATACACAAAATAGAGCAACTATTTACAAATGGCCTCATGGAGGCTTGAAAGCAACTTGGTGCTCTTGCACCATACACCCCTTGAAGAAAAAACTCAAGTCCCCTGAGTTAGCATAAAATAAAGCACCTGCAAAAAGAAATGAATTTTCACTATCACCTGCAATCACAAACACTTTTATCTTCATCTTAACCCATGGTTTTTTCTTCCTCTTCTTTTTCTTATGCCTTCTTAGACTATCAATCATCTTTTCAACATCTAGGCTCTAAAACTCCATTTCTTGTGTATAAACCTCAATAGCATCATCTATATCTTCATTATTATAATTAGAGTACCATATATAATCTACATCATACTCTTGAAAACCTTCATATACCTCATTGTCAAATAGATCTGCAACATCTTTATTAACAGCCTTATTACCAACAACAACTTGATCATGAATATCAACATCAATGTTATCAACAACTTTATCATCATCAACTTGAGTATCAATACAAGGGTTACCAATAACATCAAAAACCTTCTCAACTTGTTCATCAAAAAAAATTTCATCACTAATCTGTACATCAACATGTTCATTAACCAACAAAGAAGTTTGTTCATCTTCAAACAAAATTGAAATATCATGCATCTCAACTTGTAACTTATCTTTCTCAACTTGAATAGTAGATTCAAAATTTACCTTTGTCTCATTTGTTGCCTTCTTTTGTTTTCTTTGCTTCTTCATAATATTCTTTAGAGGCCATCTTAACCTCTTTGGCATTGGTATATTCCAACTCCTTTGTGCTTCCTTAAGAAGTTGGTGTTCTTTGTCTAATCTTTCCAACCTTTGGCTTATCTTTTCTAGGGCTTCCTCAAACTCTATTTGTCTTGCCTTTTGTCTTTCCTTCTTTCTCATTTCCTTTTCCCTTCTTTCCTTCTTCCTTTGTGAATCCTCATCCTGCCAACATTTTCTCAAAAAATCCATCTTCACAAGAAAGTCTCTCCTTGCTTCCACTTCACCTTGCCTCACCTAGGCAATCGGGTTCCTTCCTCAACCTGCAAACAACCACACACAAACCACAAACAACCTTCCCAGAGCATCTTCAAGCTCTGGTACCAAACTAATGCAAAGAAAGAGGATTCACAACTCAACATTCCATTTACTTGAAAACTTTCATAAAATTATTCATCTCAAACAATGATTAAGTGCATTCTAGATCATAGTGTAATCATTCTCACAACAACCCACAATTCAATGCAACAAACAGTCATTAATAACTTCCGTAAAACAAATAATGAAGCCAATCCCTTCAGTGAGATTTAAGATATAATAATTACAGACCTTCCTTCCAATTTTCATGAAGATCCAATGGTTGAAACTAAAGTTATTGTATTTTTACCAAAACTGCAAACCCTAGGCAGTGTTTAAACCTACCCTCACCAAAATAGTCATATCTTCCACAAAACTCAATAAAATTCAATGAGACAAAAATAATTGGAAACTAGAAATAGAGATATTTCCATCCATATATGATACTCCATTATTTGAATCCATACCAGTCCGTACAAATCACAACCTCAACCTGAAAACAATGTAGAAATCATAAAATGCACACCAAACTTGAGGTTGCCATTCATCAAACTCCAAAATAATGTCTCCAACCTCTCCAACCTCTCCAATTCGAGTTTTGGAGGGTGTACTTATACATTTACAACCAAAACTAACTATTTTCAACCACCTTTTAGTTATTTTGTTGACAAAAAACTTTAATGACACTTTTGACAAGTTGCTTGACAATTTTCTTGAGCAACTTTTACAATTTTTACAATATGGAGCAACTTTACACATTATTTGACAAATGACTTCAAATATAACTTCCTAAGACTCAAACACCTATAAAATGGTTTTATAAACCTTATTATAAGACTCAATACACAAAATAGAGCAACTATTTACAAATGGCCTCATGGAGGCTTGAAAGCAACTTGGTGCTCTTGCACCATAATGAAAGCGCAGTTCCAGGATGACAACGCAGTGTGCTGGTATCTCACAGATGCATTGGAATCCGTACAGCCAGAGAACCGAAAAGAAAAAAATCAAACTCAAAAGGAGAGACTACCAACCTATTCTAGAGATGTCTAAATTGATAAAACAAGATTATGAAAAGAGAAATGAAGATACAAATGCGATAAAGGAAATGTATTACCACCGAGGTGACGAAGACAATCTCATAAAATGCTCTCTTCACCAGCTCGCTCCAAGTTCTCTCGACCTGCACACAATAAAGGGAGAAATTGTTGGGGCTATATAGGAGCCTACCTTAGTTAGACCCCCGTCTTGGGGTTTCCACCTCCATAGACAACCAAGTTTGGTATAATAGAAGTAGATGATAAAGGAAAGAAACTACAAGGTACATAACACAAAACACAACAAGTAGTACCTGCTTACTCAATCGAAAGAAAAAGGAGAGATGGTAGGATCTTACCGCCTCTGTCCAAAGCACTCAAGGCTCATGGAGGAGTGAATGAGAGGGACTCAAGCCCTTTTTTTCCATGGTGTATGTGTTGTGCTCACCCTATTGGAGTGGCGAAGTAGTGGATTGCTGCAATGGAGTGAATGGTGCTGCTGCAAAGCTTGGAAATGGATACAAAATGGTGGGGAAAATGCTCAAATGATCTTGCAAACTTCTCTCAAACTTCTTCTTGGAAAATGATAAGGATGGGAGAGTGAATATTATGAAGAGATGGGTGAAAAACAACAATATTCGGGTTGGCCAGCCAAAGAGAGACATTACTCTTTGAATTACAATAAAAAATGTAATGCCTCTGTTGTCTCCAGCCATAGGAATCTGCCAGGGACGTAAGCGCACCGCATGGATGTCTGCACACCACATGAGCGTCCCCATCAGAAATGCCCCACCTGACACATAAAACATGCACCAAGTCGAATGCAACCAGTGGGCTTAAGTGCAATTAAACCTCCACTTTTGATTTTCTAAAGTGTTAAGGGTCAAAAGGGAATTTGCATTAGGGGTGCAAATTCATGTTGATACAAAGACATAGAACATCACTTTTCTACAACTAACATTCAAAGATTCCCTAGAGATATCAATCCAATGAAAAATGAAGGAATAGATCTAGCAATAGGGTATCTTAGGATACGAATTCAGATTACAAGAGGGGTTCACCACCAAGTAAGATATTGGAAAAACTAATGAAATGAAAGATACAACATTAAACCCTAGTTCGATGCAATGACCTATAAAATGACCTAGAAAGATGAATGAAATGCAACAAAAAATTGTAAAATAGAGAGTGTGCACTTGGAAACCTATGGAAGCTTGAATGAAGACTAGAAATGCTACCGATCCTAAAATTTTGACCTACCAGGACTCATTTTCCATTCAAGGTGAATTATTCCTAGTTCTATAGTTTTGCACAAGAGCAAGTTTCAGCCAAACGGGTATCCAAATCTGCGAAGAGTTTTGAAAACACCTATAATGGGACTCATATGCCACTCTTGGTGAATGAGTCCAATTTTGATTTTCTAGAACTTCAAAGTTTTGATCTACACCTCTTAGTTTTCTCAAATTTTTCCTCTAGATTCTCGAATCTAAAACCTTGTTTTCAGCATTATAAATGACCTTTTAGTGAAGATTATGACCTTAAAAATGGGGAGACATCTCCAGCAAGCTTATAACCTAATCTTTAATGATCTTCAAGTCTTCAAAACACCTAGATCTACAATTACACAAAGAAAGAGAGTAAAAGTGTTGATTGTTAGGGAGTAGGGGTTTTCCTTGGTCAAACCCCTTTTACGTAATTAAACCAAATGATGAAACAATTGTAGAGAAGGGGGATTCACTACTCATGAGTTCTCTTCATTCAGAGAGCCTCATGGGGTGAACTTCCCTAAACTACCTCAAGGAACAACGATGAGAATTATAGAATCAAAAAAAGAAGGTCACAAAGATTCTCTGGATAAACTGATGGACATTCGGCCAAAGGACGATAGCATAGAATATGGATGATAGTGTGGCCTTTTGGCATCCCAGAGGTGTGCTGGCATATCATACGGACCAAAGAGTAGGTTTCTCATAGAAAAAACTAAGTGAATACTTCTACTCTGATTTCTATGAATGTGATAAAGTAATAGAAAGTGATAGAAATGAGATGAAGATAATTAGAAGTGATAAAGATAAGGAGAAGAAAGGAAATAATTACAACCACATGAGTGATGAAGCATCCAACACCTAAATCTCTTCAAAACCTATGTCTATAGGATATCTAGAGAAAGTGTTAGGGTTGTATAGGGGTCTTCCTCAATCAAGCCCCTGTTGTGGTGTTCCCACCTCCACAGATAACCAAGTTTGGAAAAGCGTGTAAACAAAGCACATGGTGAAAGAAAAACCCGCTTCGGAGTAGAAACCACACCACAAAGTAAGAGTGATAAAATTAAACCTCGCTTGAGGAGGAGAGACCATATCACAAAAGAGGTGATAAACACAATCCCCGCTTAAGGAGGAGAACCCGTATCACTAGGTAAATATGTAATGGATGGAGGATCTAGAATCCCAATATGCTCGCAAGAATAAGGTAAGGGATAGAGATGTGAGAGCCAAGAGAGCTACAAAAAGTGCTGCTAAGAGAGCTTAACAAAGCTTGAAGCTTCTGTAACAAGCTGTATGAAGCTTTGTAAACAAGAGAAAGATGGTAGAAGGCTAAGTCCAAAGCAAGAGAGAAGCTAGAAGCAGAAGAGAGTTAGCAATATTTGGAAGAAGCAATAGAATGGAAAAGATGGCATTAAAGGAAGTAGAAGAAGCTTCTTGGGTGGTTACAAGGCATCCCCAACTATTACCACTAAAAAGCTAGTTGACAAGTGGCAAACATACATAGAAACGGTCATTTGAATGTTGACACATCCTAGGACAGTAGCACGGCACACGGATGTTTGCACGACGCATGAGTTTTCAAACATGTCACACTACAAAATAACATGAACGAGAAAGACACAAAGTCCAATGCAAAGTGGACGCATAAGGGTGGTTGCTGAAAACGGGTGTTGGAGCATCTTGAGAGGGTGAAAAGGCTGATGCAAGGGATAAAATGAGCCTACACAAGATGCTATGGGAGTGGACACTAAAGAGGATACAAGGATGTATGCAAAATTGCAAGGGGTACAATTTTATGACTATACATTTCTCCCCCACTTTAGTAGGCATATGAATCTACACTAATATACATGCTAAAGGAAATCTACTAAACACAAATAAAATCATATGCCAAAAGGATACTGTAGAGGAAGCATACAACTCCTTGAAACAAAGGAGCATGCCCCCAGGCTAAAGAACTACAAAAAAATGTGTTAGACAAGAAAAATCTACACTAGACAACAAGGTTAGAACATAAAAAGCTAAAGGATTCAAGTCAGCAAGGTAAAGAGACCTTGATGTAGAAGGTTGTCTTAGTACTATGCGTTGTCCCCAAATTAAGAAATAGCATTTAAGAATGTAAGTGCCTCAAAGGCCCGTAGACCTGCAAGGAAGGTGTCCTAATATCTCTCGCTGGTAGGAGACCTAAGAAGAAAGTTCCTTATAGGCCCGTAGACTTGCAAGGAAGGTATAATCCAAGAACTCTCACATGAAGGAAACTAAGAAGAGCGCCTTATAGACCCGCAGACCTATAAGGAAGGTATCCTCCAAGAACTCTCACATGAAGGAAATCGAGAAAAGCACCTTTACAAACCCATAGACCTATAAGGAAGGTATCCTCCAAGAACTCTGACATGAAGGAAACTAAGAAAAATTCCTTACAGACCTGAAGACTTGCAAGGAAGGTATCCCCCAAGAATTCTCACAAGAAGGAAACCAAGAAAAGTAGACTTCATAGAGTCAAAAGGTTGCTTCACAGGTGTACCCATGAAGTGCCATGTTTACCCATAGATAGAACATGTCAGGAAGAAGCTACACGGGAAAGTAAGTGGATAGTCACATTGACCATCGATAGGCTGGAATACTTTCAAAGGGGTCCATCAAGAACCCTTCAAAAGGAAGAGGGGTCCACTCAAAGGACACACTATTTAAAATTGAGGTCTAGTCAGGCTACCCCCAAGCTAGATGCAAAGATATGAAGTAGGTCTAGTTAGGTTTCCCCCAAGCTTGATTCCAAGAGTTCATTCAAGAGAAAATATTTCAAAGGGGATCCCCCAAGAACCCTTCAAAGAAAAGAGGTGTCCACTCAAGGGACGCTTCATTTGAAATACATAGACAAGAGAGGGGGTCTGTTAAGAAGGATGCATATCTGCATAACAAGTTATCATTGCCCGCAACATATAGGGGAGGAGAACCACACAAGATATTTAGAGAATATAAGATAGAGTTAAACCTTGATATTGCTTGTCATTTGAAGGAGAGGTAGGTGCATCAGAAAAGAAATGAGGGATAGCACCTGAATCAAAGAGTTGTATTTTATCCTCCAAGGCCTTACATTCACTAGTGGAATGACTAGGCACTCGATGGTATGCACAAAAAGAATGTTTCTCTTTATCATGTTCATGAAATTTCTTATGTGTAGGAGGAGGAAGAGTAATTAAGCAGGCTTTAAGAAGCTACAACAAAATACACTCTTGCTTAGACAAGGAATGAGGAGCAAGAAGAAACCATTTCTCTTGTGGAGAAAAGCTTGACTTCTCATAAGAAGAAGATAAGAAAATCGAAGACAAAGGAGGATAGACCAATCCATGAAAATGAGGTTGAGCAGACATCATGTCAACATTCAATCATGGTTTCCATTTAGATTTTTCATTCAGGTAACCAAGCTCTAAATTACACTTGCGAGGTGTGCATTCTATAGGGATTTGAATACCTTGTTTGTTACACCCACAACCCTTATGCCCATAGCCACATTTAGAGACAAGCTTAAAGTCGGGGCCATAACATGTTTGCAAATATTGAGAATAAGGAGGATCTTCATAGAGAGCATTATTCCAGCAAGGGGGAACATACTCTTCTATGAGATCACTATTATCCTTTTTAATAGGATTTCCAACATTATCCTCTTTAGCAAAAGTGTAATCATCTTCCTCAAAAGGAGGATCAACACTAAGAACATTACAATTTATGTTCACATTATCTTGCAATACAAAAGAATGACCATCTTCAACAGTAGGTGTAAGTGATGTTGTCAGAAGGCTTGAGTGAATTGAGTCGACTTTATGCTCTCCACTAAAGGATTATATGAATTCTAAAAAACCCGAATCATCACCAAGACATGCATTTTCTTGAGAAGAGGTAGACTTAGAATTTCTTGCTTCAGAAGGATCTTCTTCAGGGAAATCTATCTCAAGAGAATCCTTTATAGTAGGTATTGATGGAGTAAACATCAACACATTGGAAGACACTAAAGGGATAAGAGTAGGCACAACTGAAACTTGACCAACAATTGCCATCTCACACAAGTGCATAGCATCAGGGTCAGCCCTAACTATGACTACTTGATTATTGCAAATGAACTTAATAGATTTATGCAAGGTAGATGGGACTGCACCCATATCATTAATCCATGGTCTACCATGAAGAACATTATATGGTAACTTTCTAACATAACATACACAAGGGTGGGTATAGTAATAGGTCCAAGTTGTAAAGGTAATACTATTGTACCTAGAGCTTTTCGCCCAACATTATCAAACCCATGAATGACAACAAAAGAAGCATTAAGAGAAGATGAATCAATATTAATATTAGGCAATAGATCAATGCTACATACATTGAGCATCAAACTAGCATCAATGGGAGTACATATAATGATGATTTTATTAATGTTAACTATAATCATTAAAGGGTTTTCTTGCTTCTGTGCTTTCAGAGGTGAGATTTTTTGAGGATAAAATGTAATATTCAATGACTCTGCACAAATATAAGCTATCAACGCATAAACATTTGTCGGCCTAGTGAAATAAGGCAAGATGATCTTTTCCAAGACTTCCTAAAACATACCTTGATAAAATGGAGTAGACTGAAGCAAGTCCCATAGTGAGATCTTAGCCGGAGTAACCTGAGGTTGCTCAAAAAGATCATTATCACTAGGTGCTTTAGTTGTAGTTTCAAGTGCTAAAGGAAGGCTTGGTTGTTTATTCATTTTATTATTATAAGTATGGGCTACCGCTCTATAAGAGGGAGTTGTAGAAGGATCAAGAGAGTCACTATCAAATGGAATACCATCAATAGAACAAATGATTTCAAGAGAAGGACTAGCTAGAGTTGCATAAATGACTAGTCTCTTAGGCCTTTGAGGGGTGACAAAGACATAGATTACATTTACAGAACCATCAGAACTAGTAAAATAATTATTTGAAGACATATTCTCAACATTTATCGAAATAGGATCAAATGTGGAAGGATATTCATAATGCACTAATATATCATCTCTAGAAGAGAGTGCATTAGAATAGATGAGAGATTCATCATTCACAAATGCAACTTCTCTAGAGGAGAGTGAATTGGAATAGATAAGAGATTCATCATTCACAAACACAACATCTCTAGAAGAGAGTGGATTAGAAATAATAGGAGATTCATAATTCACAAGTGCAACGTCTCTAGAAGTGAGTGCATTGGAATGAGTAGAAGGTAGAGTAACATTAAGAAAGGTATCAATTATTTCATATTCTTGCAAAAAAATATCCTTCAAAGCAGGAGGAATTTCATGAGAAGGATCAAAGATATCAAGTGACATTGGTAAAGCCAAGTCACCATCACATGCCTGAAATGGAATATCATTAATATTTTGAAAAAAATTATATACTAACCTAATGAAAGAAGATATAAAATTCATTACGATTTTTTCAATATTTTCTTTGTTCTAGTAATTTTCATTTTTGGAGGTCTTCGGAGTGAAATTTAAGGTGCAAACGGTTCTGAATTATGATCATCGAGTCAAAATTTATGACCCCACCAAGTAGGGGTAAATAAATTCCTAATTTTTTGGTTCATGTCGGATTCACCAAAATGTAGAGAAACAATATTCACTACTCACGAGTTATCTTTGTTCAGAGAACCTCATGGGGTGAACTAACCTAAACTACCTCAAGGAACAATGGTGAGAGTTCTAGAATCAGAAAGAGTAGGTCACAAAGATTCTTTGGACAAACTGACAGGCTCTTGGTCAAAGAATGACAGTACATAATATGAATGATAGTGCAACACGTTGGCATCTCGTACGGACCAAAGAGAAATTTTATCACAAAAAATAGTTAAGTGACTACTTCTACTTCAATTGCTAAGAATTGATAGAATGTAGGAAAATGACATAATGTGATAAAGTAACAAAAAGTGATAGAAATGAGATGAAGAGAAGAAAATATGATAAAGATAAGGGAAAAAAGGAAATACTTACAATCGTGTGAGTGATGAAGCCTCCAACATGTGAATGTCTTCAAAACTTGTGTCTATAAGATATCTAAAGAAAGTGTTGGGGCTGTATAGGGGTTTGCCTCAGTCAAACCCCCATTTTGGTGTTCCCACCTCCATGAACAACCAATTTTAGAAAGGAGTGTAAGCAAAGTAAATAGAGCATGTGGTGAAAGCAAAACCCACTTCGGAGTAGAACCTAAACCACAAAGTAAGAGTGATAAAATAAAACCTCGCTCGAGGAGGAGAGCTTGTATCACAAAAGAGGTGATAAAAAAATCCACGCTCTAGGAGGAGAACCCATATCACGATGTAAATATACAATGGATGGAGGATCTAGAATCCCAAGATTCTCACAAGCATAAGGTAAGGGATAGAGATGTGAGAGAAAAGAGAGCTCCAAAGAGTGTTTCTAAGAGAGATTGAAAGAGCTTGAAGCTGATGTAATGAGTTGTATGAAGCTGTGTAAGTAAGAGAAAGATGGTAGAAGGCTAAGGCCAAAGCAAGAGAGAAGTTGGAAGCAAAAGAGAGTTAGCAAGACTTGGAAGAAGCAATAGAGTGGAAAAGAATGCATTAAAGGAATGAGAAGAAGCTTCTCGGGTGGTTACAAGGCATCCCTGGCCATTACCATTGACAAAGCTAGTTGAAAAATGGAAAACATGCATAGAAATGGTCATTCAAACATTTAGACCTCACAGGACGGTAGCACGATGTGTAGACATCTATGCAACGTGCTAGTGTTTGGACACATCACACTACAAAATGATGTGAACAGGAAAGGCACAAAGTCTGATGCAAAGCAGAAATGCAAGGGTGGTTGTTTAAAAGGGGTATTGGAGCATCTTGATTGGGGTAAAAGGTTGATGTAGTAGCTAAAATGAGCCTACACAAGATGCTAAGGGAGTGGACACTAAAAGGAATACAAGGATGTATGTAAAACTGCAAGGGGTGCAATTTTATGACTATAAAAAAATGAAACAAGGACATAAAACATGGAACATATGATACGAAACATGAACAATGATACTTTGAATGATGTCTTGTGGATGATTTCTTGTAAATCTATAACTCAACATGAAATGGCGATGAAGGATGTAGATCTTGATCTTAACAATAAGTGTAGAAAAATGCTTGATCTTGGATCTCCAATGCTACATCAGAACACTAGCTTAGTAAAATTCTTGATACTTGATATGATTGACATGGTGATGGGCCTTGAATTGCTACAAAAATTAATGAATAATTATGCCCTTGAATGCCTTAAAAATAATCTTGAAAGATATCTTGATGACCTTGTGAAGTCTTGGACTACTTAATTCTTGTTTCCTTGACTTGATAACATGAATGCATGATGAAATAATTATTTGAAATCTTTTTTATATATGAAATCCACTCAAATGACCATTAATTTGATCCCCAAGGCCGACATGGAAGAAATTTGAATTAAAAACCCACTTTTCCTTCTTAGAAGCTTAAAAATAGGCTAAATGAGACTCATCCGCTATCCTAGCCGAATGAGTCCCACATGGATGGGAATCATTCACCATTCTAGGTGAATGAGTCCCACCTAGACGGGTCTCATTTGTCCAAGGTGGCGAATGGGTCTCATAGGGGCTATTTTTAGTCCTAAAGTGTCGAGGAGTGAAAAAATTAAGCTTATATGTTGATCTTGTTGAGTTTTTTATTAAAATATTCCTTGGCATGCACAATATGGGGTCATAGGGGCCTATTAATGATGATATAAAGATCATAAATTAAAGAGGGCCCAAAATTTAAAGTGAAAGTGTAAACAAATATAATTTACAACACTAATTTAAGGCAATTTTGGGCCTATTTAGCTTAGAAGGGCCCTAAATCCCATGTGAATGTGTAAGACACATTATAACACTAGATTAGGTCCACTTTTTTGCAATTATGGATGTGTTTGGTGGTGTTTTCATTAATTTTTTTATTGATGTCAACATTGTACAGGTTGAGTAAGTTGGGTGTTACCAAGTGATTGTGAGAAAAATTGAGAAATAATGAAAGTTGTGTTGAAGTGTGTTCTAAGCGTGCTCTAGTATTGTGGTCCACATTTTTCCTATGTTAATCCTATTCCTATGTGGATATGTAGGTGTGTTCATAATCTTAAATGGATTGTATATTCCAATTTTCAGCTTCTAGTTTGATGAAGAGAAGAAGATGTGTTCACCAGTGTGTGAAATGGTTTACCAGAACTATTTATTTATGGACTGGGAGAAATTTTTTGGCTCTGTAGTCTTTTGATATTTGGTTATAGATCTTGAAGATCTAGGAGATGACTATTTATGATGATTTTTGTGTTCTAAAAAAATTTCTTGTTGTTTTGCACTCCAAAAGACCTACTCTAGAGATTGTGTTTTTGTTGGTTGTATCAGTTGAACTGGTGAAGTGTTCTCTATGAATGAAGCTTGATGAAGGTGTTGTAGATGTATCTAAGTTGTTCTCAGAGATGGTAAAATTACTGGTGAAGCATTTTGAGCAATCCGTGTGTGTTTATCTTGTTGGAGATGCACATACTTCAAATATCATCGATGTTTTCATTAGGTTTGGCTAACCTAGTGTCTACATGCTACATTTTTCTTTTGCATCAACTTGAGGAAGTGTGTGCGAGCTTCAAGATATTCTTTGGGTCCTAAATTAAATATGTACTTGGTCCCCTCACATTCTTATCCATCATGGGAATGTTGTGTAGCCAACCTAGTTTGAACTTGTAAATTAAATTGTACAACCAACCTTGGAGAATGTTCTTGAGGTTGAAGATGGTATAAATACAATTTAAGTTGTAGCGAATTTCATATCCATCCATCATTCGATCTGATCAAGAAAAGAGTATGTGAGTAAGTACGAAAATCAGAATGTGAGAAGTGAATTATGGCAACAATACTTCATTTTGTTAATAACATTCTGATCAAGTCATGAAGTGTGTGGAACTCCTTGTGGTGGATCTTTATCTATTTCTTTGTATTTTTCTATAAGCAGTGAGCCTCTCTTTTTGGACAGTGAGTTTGTTGAAAAAACTAGATACTGAAAGGGGGGTGAATCAGTATCCACACAAACTCATTGAACAAACACTTAAAACTTTATTGCACCACAAATAAAATTAAAATAATAGTTTAAAATTAAGTCTAAGAACACATGAACACCATATTTTATTTGGAAAACCCAATAAGGGAAAAACCATGGTGAGGATTAACTCACAATATATAAAGTTATATAAAAACTGGTAATAAGAGGCTCACTGCCTATAGAAAAAGTAAACATAAAATGGCTAACCATCAAGAGTTGAATTGACAAAGATACACCACATTTGTAGTTTTAGTTCCTTTGATGCTTAGAGTATCCACTAATCTTCAACCACTGTTTGGACACTTCACTCATACACATACTTCCCCTTCTCTTTTCATTCACATTCACTACTCTTCATCACTTCTTCGCTTCATCGCTTCTCTACCTCATCATCTTCTCATCTTCTAATTATCTTCTATATATACCCGATGTAATTATATGCATTGATTAGGTCAGCCTAATAGATGCAAAACATATTTCCAAGATGATAACTTTTCGGTCTTCATATCAAAATTAATTTTCCTATGTTATGCAATATCATGTCTGCCAAGATTAACTTAATACCAAAATTCAATTTCAAGAATTGATGCCAAACCTGATCATAACAATATCTAAGAATACATTTATATGCACTTCCAACCATTATAAATCTTTTTCCAAAAACCTTAGATCATAAATATTATCGGAGGAGATATCTGGATCAACATACCAAAGATACCAAATCAAATACTAGATGAGATAAGCATGATCTTCACACCGATACCCAATACTGGACCAACATGGTGACATCAATGATAATATATGAAAAACTTCCAACAATCTCCCCCTTTGTCATTGATGGCAACATGTGCAAAAATTCCAATTCAAAATTCTCCTTATTCTCCTTCAAATCTCTCCCCCTTTGACATCAATGGAAAAGGGTGCCAATAAAAAATACATGGTTACATCCAACATTTGAAGGTTTTCATTCAAAATTTCAAAATTTTAAACTTTCAAGTATCCAATTTCTCAAACCAGAAAAATTGTTTTTGCTTGGAATACCTTTTTGTACCTTTCTTTGATCACAGGAAGAAATTCCTTCCATTCCAGTACTACTGAATCCATTTTTGCACACACACTATCCAATACAACCAATAGTGTGAAGGAGGATGACCAATCTGTGGATGAACATTGTTTCTCATAGTCTTCTACATTAGAGAATATTCTGGAAAGATAATCTAACCAAACCTCAATCACTTCCTTAAGAAGCGAGAAATTATTAACTGTGTCATCCATTTTCCTCTGTACAATGATCATTTCAGTATGAAGCTCACCAAATATCAACCTTTGTTTCCCTTCTTTGTCCTCAAAAATATCAAAGTTCTTCCCAATGTTGTTCACTTTAGCTTCTATTGCTTCAATTCTACTTCAAGATTTGTCAACTGCAGTAGGCCACTGAAGACAATACTTGTATATGTCTATCATTTCTTTCACGCATCTTTTTGTCTCTGCAATTAGTTTAGATAACCTCTCCTTGTCCTTTGAACACCTCTTTTCAAATAAATCTTCCAATTTACATCCTCCTAGACCTTCAAGCAACATTCTTTCTTCAACTATTTCAACCAAATTTTCAAGTTAAAATTCAAAAACAATAGATACATCAATACCTTTATGAAGTAGATAATCAACTAATGCATCATCAATTTTAAGTTTGTCAATAGGTGAAGCCGTACTCCATACATCACCAACTTTCTTCATTTTTCCTTGTATTATCATGGACCAGATGCCTTCCGGATCGGAAGATTTAGATTCAGCCAAAGATTCTTCTTCTTTCTTTTCTTCAAAGATAGCAATGACATCTTCAAAGACAAATTTTCTTTTCTTTGATTCCGGAGTGGAATCACTAGTGACTATTTCCAGTTCCTTTGTCCCAAAGGAAGAACCTTCCTCAAATAGATGTACAATAACCTCACCAGAGCTCATCACATTCTGCAATGATATGAAAATGTTTTTGCACACACTTGCTTTATCTTCCAAACTTTCCAAATTCTTGAATATCTGTTTTGCAATGGGAATCCCAAATTCCCACTCAAAATCTTTCTTTCTCAGTAGAGATTTTAGAAAATAAATCACCAAAAATGTAAAAAAGGATCCAACCTAGAATGGATATCCTTCTCCTAGTGTCATTTGTATATTCTCGGTAAGATTTTCAAGAATTAGCTTACAAAGATCAAATTTTACATTCTCCTTTACCATTTTATGCGCTAGATAAACTACAATGGACGAAGTAGAGCCTTCACAATTTCTAAAAAATATTTTATAAGAAATGGCATATGCAACATAACTAACTGAGGCATCACCAAAAGTATTGATCAACAATGCTCAAAGATCTTTTCCAACTCCTGTCATTTCCTCCACTTGTATTTTATTGTTTTTCATCCAAGAAGTTCTCTGACGCCACACAGTTCAGTAATAGCTTCAATTACTTCTTTCAAAATGAGATAGGGTTTTTCCAATATAATGCTTCCAGCCTTGAGTTTTCTTAGAAGGAACAAGATAAATTATTTTTCGGCAAACCAAGGGAATTCTCCCCATATATCCAAACCTAGGGTTTGTATGTTCAACAATTCATTTGGTTCCAACCCTAATTCTAATTATTTTTTGATGATTGAACTCATCCATCTCAACTCCCTTTAACTTCAGAGGGGTATTTCTTTTAGATATTTCCATTATAGCTCTCAAAATTTAACAAGAAAAATTCTTCAGCTACCTTTCCTTTTTTGTCGTGAGATGGGAAATTTACGTCAACTATATCGAGTAACCAAAATGTTTTCTTTGAAGGTATTCAAATCGCTTTAGAGATGCTTCAAGAAGGTTCCAAGTGCTTCTAAAAATTATTTGAATGCATTTGATGACCAAAATTATTTGCGATATTTCCTTTATATTTTATCACGTTTCCCTAATTTTCATTAATTGCAAAAAGATGAACAACTTATCTTCCATCTACATTGAGAAACCCTAATTTACTCTGCAAACAAACATGTTTTCATATTTTCTTCTACTTTCTTTTGCATCACATTTGTCCTATCATTCTTTACAACATATCCATGTGCCAACATTTGACACACTATATTTTTGGGGGTTTAGTTGGTTTTCTAATAAAGTTCCCCCTAAGAACAAGATAGGTCTAATTCCCGAAGGATTCATCTACACCAAACAAGGGTACATATGCATAAGTAGACTTTGATCCTTCTTTCCTTTTCCATATTTTTCTCATTTCTTGCTTAACCCCTCCCTTATCAATCTTTTCAACTAGTTTATCATCTTCCACTGGAGCATACTTCTCCTCTTTTTGTTTCTACATACTTTTGAGATATGTATTGGTTCCTTGCAATAATAGAAGATTATATTTCTCTGACTTGTCTGATTTCCATTCATCCTTGTTCTGCATTGATTTTCTTTATGTCCAAACATATTACAATTATAAAAATAACCATTGAATGATTGATTCATCCTTTTTCCATTGAACTTATTCATCATCACTCGACTAACTGAAGATCTGCATTCAGTAGCTATATGTCCTATCTTATTTCATGCATAACATTGTCTAAAGAAGGGACCAAAAACTTGATTCAACCTACTCTTACACTCAGTTTCCTTTTGACCAAACTTCTTACATGGAAAAAAAAACACCATTGAATGATGAGTACCTTTGTGCATTTTATTTTCTGACAGGTGGTTTCCTTCCATAATTTCTTTTCTTCTTTCCTTTTTCTTGAGTCTTCTTATTATTTACTATATTTGGATTCTACATGTTTCCATTAGCTTCATTACCTAAGCCACTTTTATCTTTATAAGGTTTCTTTCTTTATATCAATTCATCAAGCTTGGTGGAGCTTGTCCTGAAATCCTCTTCAAAAAGTTTTTATTTATTAAGTTTTGTCTTTAGACTCATTACTTCCTATTCAAGCCTATGACAGACATCAGATTTTATTTGTATCATTATTTTAAAAAAAAATTCAACTTTGTTCTTTTCATCTATCTTCAACTTCAGTCTGAAGTTCTCATCATTTTCTTTCTTCAACTCCTCACTCACTTCTTTGTATCTTTCCTTGAATTTCTTTAAGTGCTCTTTCAATTTTTGGATACACTCATTTGCTTCATCAAGATTTTCCTTCAAGTCTTTGTTTTCAATTTCAACCTTGTCAAGATCTTCATGGGAATTCCAGAGCTCTTCTTTATCCATTTGTTCAATCTACGAGACTCCCTCAAGCTATTAAACTTCTCCAGAGGAACCAAAGATCTGATACCAATTGTTGAAAAAATTGGATACTGAGAGGGGGGTTGAATCAATATCCACACAATCTATTGAAAAAAAACTTAAAACTTTATTGCACCACAAAGAAAATTAAAGTAAAAGTTTAACATTAAGTCTCAGAACACATGAACACCATATTTTATGTGGAAAACCCAGTAAGGGAAAAATCACTATGAGGATTAACTCATAGTATATAAAGTTATCAAAACTGGTAATAAGAGGCTCAATGCCACAATCAAAAGTTCACTGCTTACAAGGACTTACTATCCAAAATGGAGGCTCACTACCTACAGAAAAAGTATACAAAAAATGGCTAACCACCAAGAGTTGAATTGAGAAATATACGCCACATGTGTAGGTTCAGTTCCTTTGATGCTCATAACTTATTCGCTGATCTTCTACCAATGTTTAGACACTTCACTCATACATATAATTCTCCTTCTCTTTGCATTCACATTCACTACTCTTCATCACTTCCTCGCTTCATCGCTTCTCTACCTCATCATCTTCTCATCTTTTAATTATCTTCTATATATACCCGATGTAACCATATACATTTATTAGGTCAGCCTAATAGATGCAAAAAATATTTCCAAGATGATAACTTGTCAGTCTTCATATCAAAAGTAGTTTTCCTATGTTATGCAATATCATTTCATCCAAGATTAACTTAATACCAAAATACAATTTCAAGAGTTGATGCCAAACCCGATCATAAGAATATCTAAGAATACATGTATACATACTTCCAACCATTATAAGACTTTTTCCAAAAACCTCAGATCACACAGATTACCAGAGGAGATATCTGAATCAACATACTAGAGATACCAGATCAAATACTAGATGAGATAAGCATGACTTTCACAGCGGTACCCAATACAGGGTCTAACATGGTGACATCAATGACAATATATGACAAACTTCCAACAAAGTCCTAAGGTAGTAAGCCCTTGATTTGGGTAGTGAGCCTTTATACTTGGTCAATGTTTTGTTTCCCAGATTAGTGAGAGTTGGCTTTGGAACTAGAGGATGGGACATGTGAATTCTGATAATCTGGTTAAGATTAGTTCTAGAGAAGTTGTGAGAGATCTGCCTAAAATCATAAGGGCATGTGCAGGATCATCATGGAAAAAACAGGCCCTTAAGTGGCAATAAAATTCAGAAAAATCACAGTTAGGCAACTTGATGTAAAAATTTGAATAAGTTAACTATATTACTTCAAAAATATGTAAGAATAAAATCTGTTGAAAATTGAATGTAGTTTCTAAACTACTAGGTTTATTTTTATTTTAAAAAAATCTATTTGGTGAAAATTTGGAATTTCAATGCAGTAGTACTTAAATTTCAGAGAAAAAATAAGAAGTAGGTGTATGTCTGACCACCCTAACCACAATAAAATGATTATAATTTTTTATAATATTTTAGATATAAGTAGAAGACTCATGTCCCAATGTGATGCATATATTTTTGTAATTTTTTTCCAAGTAAATAATTAATTATGATTTTTTTATTACAACTTTTAAAAAATATAAAAATTTGTATGTCTAACCACCTTAACATGGTCAAAACTTCATGAAATTCAATTTTTTTTTTTTAATCGTATAGTATGTGAAGCATAGAATGTGACACATGTTTCAAATTCAAAAAATGTGACACTCTTTGAAAGATATAGATGTTTTTCAATCAGCCTATCAATAAGGACTTTAGTCATAATTCAAATAGAAAATGAATAATAATTATTTATTAAATTCAAAGTAAAGCATAATTTATAATGGTGGAAAGCTAAGAATCTCCTTTGAAAACCCTTTTCATTTCATCAATTTTGGGTAAAAAAAAGTCATCAGCCACATGGGCCATCATATCACTTACATATCGCCACTTTTTGGCCCATCATGATCTTGCACATACCCATAAAGCCTTCAAATTCAATATGTAGAAGTTGTCAGATGGGGAAATAGACAAGGAATAGTTTTAAAGCAAAGGATAAATCATCTACCAGAATGCTAGAACTAATCCATACAAACCTCTGTGGTTGTACAAGAACAAGAAGCCTCAATGGTGACAAGTAATTTATGCTTTTATTTGATGATTACTCTAGAATGACATGGGTTAAATTTATTAGAGAAAAGTCTCAAACTCTTGATAGATTCAAATTGTTTAAGGAAAGAGTAGAAAATGAGGAAAATTTCAGAATAAAATGTTTAACATCTGGTGAGTTCAATGCATTATGTGAAGAGCATGGTATAAAAATACATTATTCTTCTCCTACAACCCCACAATAGAATGGAGTTGTAGAGAGAAATAACCAAACTATACAAGAGGCTTCTAGAACTATGATGAAAGAAGCAAATGTTCTTGATGTGTATTGGAGAGAACCTATTACACTATTGTTTACATTCTTAAGATAGTTCAAGTTAGAGGCAATAGCACTAAGACCCCTTATTAACTATGGATTGGTAAGACTCCTACTGTAAAATACTTTAAGGTATTTGGTAGTAGATGCTATATTAGAAGAGATGAAAAAAATCTTGGAAAATTTGAAACAAGATGTGATGAAGGAATTTTCCTTGGATATTCAAATAACAGTAAGGCTTATAGATGTTTTAATAAGAGGTTGAGGAAAATCATTGAAAGTACTAATGTGAAGGTTGATGAAGCTATGTATAGACCAATGGAAATAACTAAAGTTGAACTTGATGAACCAATTTGTGTGCAAATGCAAGAAGAAGAAAAAGAAGAGAAAGAACAAAGTGAAGAAGAAGAAGAAATTCTAGAACTTGCACCCAAGACTCCTAAATATGTTCAAAAAAATCATCCAGAGGAATAGATAATTGGAGCAAAGAGTGAAGGAGTGAAGACAAGAAGAAAAGTGGTTGAGGTAAACTTGTGTTTACTTTCTAACATATAACCTAAGAGTGTGAACGGAGCATGTGATGATGAAATTTAGGTTAGAGTAATGAAAGTGGAACTACAATAGATAGAGAAGAATGAGACATGGGAACTAGTCCCTAGACTTGCAAACAAGAATGTAATTGGTTTAAAATGGGTATTTAGAAACAAATTAAATGAAGATGGTGAAGTAGTAAGGAACAAAGCAATACTTGTATTATAGGATATTCACAGTTGAAGGGATAGCTTTTAAAGAAAATTTTGCACCTGTAGCAAGGATGGAAGCCATTCAGATGTTCTTGGAATTTTTAGCTCATAAACACATCAAAGTATATCAGATGAATGCCAAGTCTGCATTTTTGAATTGAGAACTAGAAGAAGTATATATTGAGCAACCATAAGGTTTTTCACTGTCAGAAAAATTGGACATGGTTTGTAAGTTAAATAAAGCATTATATGGATTGAAGCAAGCTCCTAGAGCTTGGTATGCAAGATTGGATAGATACTTGACAAAGCAAGGATTCAACAAAGGGTTCATAGACACCAATATTTACTTCAAGATTGAGAAAGACAAGATTTTGATAGTTGTGGTTTATGTTGATGACATCGTTTTTGGTGGTAATGAAGGTATGTGTAAGATTTTTGCTAAAAAGATGCAAAAAGAATTTGAAATGTCTATGATTTGTGAACTAAATTTCTTCCTTAGACTTCAAGTTAATCAAATTGACAAAGGGATATTCATTTCACAATCTAAGTATGTTAAGGAATTATTAAAGAAGTGTGGAATGGATGACTCTAAACCGGTGTGTACCCCTATGGTAACTGGATGCAAGCTAAGTAAGGATGATGAATCTACTAAAGTTGATCAGAGCATGTACAGATGCATGACTGGTGGAATTTTGTATCTTACTGCTACTAGACTAGACATTATGCATGCAGTATGTTTAGTTGCAAGATTTCAAGCAGAACCAAAGGAAGCACATGTTATAGCTATGAAGATGATATTCATATATCTTAAAGGAACTCCAGACTATGGATTATGGTATCTGAAGGATAATGATTTCACTTTGAAAGCCTACACTGATGTTGATTGTGCTAGATGTGTAGATGACCAGAAGATTACAAGGGGAGGATAATTCTTCCTTGGAGGAAGATTAGTTTCACGGTTGAGTAAGAAATAGGATTTGGTTTCTTTATCCACTACAAAAGATGAATATATTGTAGTGACATCTTGTTGTAGATAGGTACTTTGGATGAAGAAAAATTTGATGGAAAAAGGTGTGGTGAGTGATGAACCCACTTCTACCTATTATGAAAATGCAAGTGCTATAAATATTTTAAAGAATCCAGTGATGCATTCTAGAACAAAGCATATATCTATCAAGTATCACTTCTTGAGGGAGAAATTATTGAGGAATGAAGTTAAACTTGAATATGTACCTACCAAAGAAAAAGTTGTAGACATATTCACTAAATCCATTCCAAAGGATACTTTAAAGTATCTCAGAGGGAATTTATGGGTTTCTAACCATCATTTTTTGAACTAAGTCCACAAGGAGGTGCATCAGTCCAGTGGATTCACATACTCTTTTGTTCTAGACTAATGATTGAGGTCTAATCCTCAGGGGGAGTAGAGAAGTGAATTGTTGTAGTATGTAATGTGGTTGTACTCCTTAGGGAGAGTCAACAGAGATTTTTTGGGAAATAATGTCCTTTTCCATTGATTTCAAAGGGGGAGAGAGAATAATGTGAAAATTTTATGCTTCACAGGTTGTCACTTCTGAAAATCATGTAGGATTTGGGAGAGAGAATCATATGCAAATTTTATGCTTGGCAGGTTGTCACTTCTAAGAATCACGAATATTATATTTGATGAATTTTCACATCATGTGTTACCATGAATGACAAAGGGGGAGATTTTTGCAAGTATGGATGTGTTTGGTGGTGTTGTCATTAATGTTGTCATTGATGTCAACACTGTACAGGTTTAGTAAGTTGGGTTTTTCCAAGTTCTTTTGAGAAAAATTCAGAAATAATGAAAGTTGTGTTGAAGTGTGTTCTGAGCAAGGTCCGCTATTGTGGTATGCATTTTTCTATGTTAATCCTATTCCTATGTGGATCTGTAGGTGTATTCATAAGAGCTTAAATGGATTGTATACTCCGAGTTTCAACTTTTGGTTTGTGTAGACATGCAAAACTAACATCATGCATCCAATTCTTCTATTAATCAATCAAAGCAATTTATTGATTAATTTCCTAAGGTTCATTAAATAAATCAAATTATTTAATCCTTATGTTCTTCTCATTTGATTTGATAAATCAAACTTATTTAAATCAAATGTCAAATCCCTAAAATCCCCTAAATTAATTAATCTAAATTAATTAACTTCTAATCATGATTATCATTCTCTAGCTTTTGACTCAACTAGAGTCAAATCTAAACTCCTAACTAACCCACCCACTTGCACCAATAAATCATTTATTTGATTTATTATTTCCTCTAATTACATTCAAAATGGAATCAAAAGGGAATATTCTTCCAATTTGAATCTTCCCCCCAAAAGGGACTTGTCCCTTCCAACAAGGTTTTAAATGCTATTTGCACAAGTCAAACATGGCATTTATTGCACCTTTCATCCCCCCTAAACATGTCATTTTATCCAAATTTGAATTTCAAATTGGCACATTGGCCAAGACTTGCACATTCCTCACCCTCTCACACTTTGACAAGTGGCATCTTGTCATTGGCCCATGAATGATCCCACATTCATCAATTTGGCCTCTCCTCTCTTCAAGTTCAACTATAAGTTGAAGGATTCTCTCCTTCAAACAACACAACACATCTTGATGCAAGGTTACTCTCTTCATTTGAGAATCAATCTTGCTCTTCATCATCTACAATCTACACACATTTTGAAAGCATCTACACTATAGGCAACTTGAGTTAAAGCATCTCATTGTATATCATATCACTAAGCTTATCAAGGATTGGGAAAGGGCTCTTTCACATACTCAAAGAGCACCAATCCACTATGGGATAGGAATGATTCATGTTTTTGCATTGTTCTTATTAGTTGCATTGTTTAACATGATTCTATATTTCATAGAGATGTTTGAGTTTGCTGATTTAAACTAACTTTTGTGCTAACAACATGAAATTGTTTAAGTCTCTCTTGCATATTTTAGCATCCACAAAATGGCGCTAGAAGGAGGGCTGAGTTGTTTCTGTTGTTCTTGTCATTTTTAGAATATTGATACTAACAGTTTCACCTATTCTCATAAATGTTTGTTCTAAGGATTGCATGCAAGTTATTGAATATAAGAGGGTGCTTATGTAATGAAAATTTTAAATACTACTTTCTTAACTCGTGCTGCTACAATGTATACCAAAGGTGATTGCTTCCTTAAGTCTTTTTTTTTTGATGGATGTTCGCTCTATTATCTCTTCTGATAATCAATCCCATTAATAGTCTTGGTTAGGTAAATGACACAATATATATATATATGGCTTAATGCTTATATATATTGTTGTGAATCTACAGAAAGTCAAAGGCAAGATTATTACTTGCAACTACTGTAAACAAGGATGCAATAAACTTCATGTTGTAAGGTTTTATTTATGTTTTACAGGCTTGAACTTATCACCATTTAAGTGAATCTCCCTACTGTTACATCATGTCTTGGCTTAAAGTATAACATCATTTGCATTTGCCATGAAATATTTCGGTGTATCTTTAAGTTAAAGGCTAGCTTTGTTTATTACACCCTCAGTGTTTTCTTATTTGAAATTCGCTAGAAATTTTTATTTTTTTTCTGTCAAAATCATTTAAAAAAATTGCTTGTACTGTCTTTTTATTTTTAGTGGATTGATGCCATATGCTGCCATACACAGTCATACACCAGTTGCACGTAGGGAGGAAGACATTCTTTCAGTAAAAAAAGACTATTAAATCGAGTTCTTTCCTCTAGAGATTGGCATGTTGCCTAGGATAACTGTGCAACCAGAAACAAAATACATTGATTTATTGTCTGATCGATGAGTCTTTGCAGATCGAAGACTGTGTTCCTCTTGTGTGATTACAGGGTCGCATGGCATGTTTTAAAGAAGGGCACATGGTAGCAGTTCCCATGCTTGGGCACAGAGAAACCAAATGCCTTTGGAACTTTGGATGAGCCGCCATTCTCTTCTGGAAGACCACCAATATCTGCTCACCGAGTTGGAGAAGTGAAAGACATGGCAGTTTTTTAAAAAACCTTTTTCCATTAAATTTGGTTCCTTTCCTAGCTATATTTCTTCATGCAATCTACCTTTCGAATTTCAAAATTTATCATTGCATTCCTTTTGCTTGGCTCCCTGAAATATGACTACCCTAGCAAGACATGTAGTGAACTAGTTTTGGATTTGACTTATCCTCACGTCTAGTTAAAATCTATGCGTATTCAACATATTAATCATTTCAGTAGTTAGGTAGTCTGAGTGACAATGATTGCCTAAGATTTACCATGCATTGCAACTTTTTAGAGAGCTTATGGATTACACAAAGGCTTGGAAGGTGTAGATGCTGAAAGCCTTAGAGTTCTCCTTCATGTGAAGCAAGATTAGAAGTCTGACCATCAATGGATTGATAGAGAACCACGCACCCTCCCATCAAGCCATCAACTCACCATTCTTTGACAGTGATTGAGATAACTTTTGGTGGCTTTTCTATTTTCAGATTCAAACTTTGACCCCTATAATATCTAGCAAAAATATTTCTTAGCATACAAAAGGGATGCTAGTCAAAGGTTGAGTTTTCTTTTTTATTCGTTGATTTGATGCTATGCTATGCAAAGTTAGTGGAAATTACATCATTTAATCAGATGCATTCATTTTGAGAAGACACTGTCGTAGGCATTGATTTCAAACAAATATAGGGTAAATCTCACACAATCTAGTTCCCTTGACATATTTATTACTTGCAAATAATTCCTATAGGAAGTTGCTAACATACGATTTGGAATAACAGAGCTTCATTTATTATCAGATTTTGATTTGGATTTAAAAAAAAAAAGACCTCTCTATTTGTGGGACCAAACAGTGGTGCAGTAAAGGCAAGGAACCGAGTAAATCTTCCAAAAGATTTTGTTTTTAAAATTGAAGGAAATGCAGAGAAACTAAGTCAGTGGATTGTCAGAGGAGAGTAGAATTTTTGGTCTAATTTTATCTAGTGACTACTTTGGCTCTATGACGTGAAGATGCATGATGTTCTATGATGATATGGAAGAAGGCTCTGTTATGGACTAAAAATAAATATCTCCTATCAAATCCAAAGGATACCTACAAAATCTTTATCTCTCATAGGATAATTTTCTTGTTTTGAACAAGTTTAGGAATTCTATTGGTTTGAAATTGTATTTATTATGTTATCATTGATTCCTTAAAAGTCATATTTCTTATTTGTGATAACTTTGTACTATTTGTAGGGAAGGTTGACATTGGAATCAAGCATTGGAATTAGACAAAGGCGAACAAATCAAAATTGGAAAAAATTGAGATCAAAACTTGAAAAGAATTTTTTAATGCTTGTTTTTAATCTTAGAGCTTCAATTTTCTACCTTTGTTTTCTGTTTTAAACCAACTCACTTTTCGATTTGGGCTTAAAATCAATCAATGACTTGATTTTTTTTTTCAAAAGTTGGATTAAAAATTAAACTTAGAAACACATTAGAATTTCAATTTGAACTTAAAATTGAACAAGGAAAACTTCACATTTCAATTGGTGCTTTTAAAATGAACTCATCACTGCTTTTGGGACTTAAAATGAACAAGTGTTTCCATGTTTTGCAATATTTTTCACAAATTAATATCATTAAAATGCATATGCGCTTCAGAGCGATCTTGAGAATCCAAAGCATTTTGGTGATGTTAAGTTGTCAAAAATATTGCCTCCACACTTCGATTTGGGATTTAAAATTGAACAAAACATGCGAGTGTGAGCACGATATATGGCGGAGGTTCTCCCCTTTGTTTTTCAACAAGGGTTGTGTGAACGACGAGATATGTTAGGTCGCTATTGTTTATCTTAGAGGGCCTGCCTTGTGGGAAAAAGTAATCACCCAAGGGAATGACCCAATCAGGAACACGCTAAAGCCAAGTGACTTCCACCCAGGATATAAGTGTGGATATTGGAACAAAGGCCAATATCACCAGGATTATTCCAATGAGATGGATAGAAATGGACTCTCGCCGATGTTGGATAATCCCCCATGAACGGAATGCCCGAATTGCAACTCTTTGTTTAGAAAAAGGCCAAAACCTTGTCTATCTTGTTGGTGCAAAAGGTCATGTCCTTTGAAGCCACCCCACGTTATACATGCGGTCTTGTTGTGGAAATGGAAAGTATTCCATGGGAGATTCATGGGTACTAATGCTTGGATGACCCGAATAAGTGAGTGTCATGGAGGGGAGCCAGTGTGGTCAAGCATTTAGCCATTCACACAAGATATGCACAGCTAGATTTATCCAAGTGGGAACCCAACAAGATATTGCCTCATCATCCTAGGGTTGCAAAAAGTGCTTGGAATCAAAAACACTTTGCTTGGATTCAAAACATTAAAAAATGAACATTCACAAGAGCCTTAAATTTCAAACACCTTGGAATAAACAATTATCCTTGACGAATTCAACCACTCTTGCTTTCCCTATGGATCATAACCTTAGATTTTTCTAAGTGCTTGAATTCTATCGTCATTTGTTTTTATTAAGGATAAACCTAGGAAACTTTTTCCCTAATTTCCTTGATTTCCACATAATGGACCTTGTGGGATGAAGAAGAAAGCAGGACATTAGACATTCAGTTCAAAAACATAATCAAGCAAGTGATTTTGGTAAAAAGAATTCACTAAGACAAGATAAAAGACAAATTTGATTACACATGTGTATTCTAACAAGATCAAAATCCCAAAATCAAAGTTCAAGAAGCTTAGTCTGAAAGCTTGTGAGGAGTGTTTTGAGATCCCAAGTTGTATGAGTTTTACTATCAACAGAATCCCAAACTTTTTTGAAAGGTTTGCTTTCCTCTCATAGGAAATATAACATGTTCTTCAACACCAAGATCTTGTAAGAAGAAGTGTTATTCTAGGTCAAGTATAGGATCAAATTCAATCACTTTCATCCATCTCTCAACCATTAAATCAGTCAAAAGTCACCTCATCAACAGCTCTTGGAAACTTTGTAAACATCTGTTATGCTAAAATTCTAGGCAAAATCAAAACCACTTTGTTTGACTTAACACAACTAGTCAAACCATCATCTTATACACGAGTTCTCTCTTGGATAATACAATTTCCTAGGGTTTATGAGTTCATCTTGTTTGGCTTAACACACCTAGCCAAATTATCAAATCATCACCTCATTTGACTTAACACACTTAGTCAAACTACCATCTTGTAGGAGTTCACTCTATGGATAACACGACTTCCTAGAGCTTTATGATTACATTCATCACTCTTGGTTGACTTAACACACCTAGTTAAACCATCAATCCAGAAAATGATCGACTAATCAAAGTCTTAAAAGGTTTAGCATTCCTTTCAAAGTTTCTTTAAGAGTTCCACTCATCCATATCACCCATCTTTTGTTTATCTCATCCTCATTATCACTTTGATCCTTCAAATTTCCCAGTTCTTCACTTCTTTGAACTTAAGGTTTAGACCGATCTAAAGAATTAGAGGTTCATCTCTTACATTCTTGAAAATTGATCTTCATTTTATGGTTCAAACTCGTTCTCAACACAAGAGGGACATGGAATATAAACTTGATCCATCTATCATGAGCAATCCGATTCAACCAAACTATCCAAGTCTCACAATGCCAATTGATTATCGAAACTCACATTTATGCAATTCAAACATGGCATCATTATCACCTCCAAACCTCAATGGTACAATGAATGCGAGTATGCCCAATCTGAAGTTTGGAACACCTTTCCCAATGATAGATTTAAATCCAAGTCCAAATATGCAAATCTATCAACCAAATGCTCAATGCATGAGTTTTCCAAACAACATTTTCCCACCAAATCCATACATGTCAAATACAAGTTTGTTGAGCATGAACATTTCTAGTCCACACTTGGTGAACTTTGGGATGGATATGCTTGCAAATCCCCCTAATGTTGTTCAAAATCCTAGCAATATATTGGCAACTCTATATGTTGATTCAAGTCAAGGTAACCCCATGCAAAATCAAAGTTACCTAAATCAAGGCAATGTGTTTCCCAATCATGACAATGTTCAATATCAACCAACAATGCCAAATCAAAACATCACACCAAATCATCCCATTTTTCCATTGGTATTGCAACAGCAGGTGGCAACCATTCAAGAAACCCCAACAATCAACACCATTCCAAAACCACCACCGCTGTCGCCAAAACACAGCATGACCAATTCATTCTCCATCATGTTGCAAGCTGCATAAGAAGCCTCCCGCAAAAAGTTGCGCAAGCAGCTCAAGTAGCTCGACAAGCTCAAGCTCAAGCTCAAGCCCAACACCAAGCCCGACAAGCGCAAGTAGAATTTTGGGCATTATTGCAAGCAATCCATCAACAAGTGCATCAACAAGTAGCTCAACAACAAGCCCAGCAAAAAGCATTGTTGGCACAACAACGACATGACCAACAACAAGCGTTGTTGGCTCACCAGCAAACACATGCATTACTCACTCAACAAAGCTTGCAACAGATTCCCACCACAATTGCTGAAAACAATGATCAAGAATTATCCATCAATGAACACATTGAAGACGTTCCCATCTCATTCAATCATCAAATCAACATACACCAAGAGCTACTTTTCAATCATGATCAAAATTCACCAACATTTCCCAACAATGATGTAATTCAAGAAATGTCAACATCACTTGATCCTATGGTTGAAGACATTGGTAATCTCTCTTCCACAATTGTTGAAATCAAAAAGCAAGATCAATCCATCAATGAACACCTTGAAGGTGTTTCCATCTCATCTGAAGATCAAATCAACATACATCAAGAGCCATTTTTTAGTCATAATCAAGACCCCTCCTACAAAGATCTATTTCAAGGAGTGTTGATGTTATTTGATCCTATTGATATAAGCTATGATCCATCCACCAATGATCATATCGAAAATGTCTCTACATCACCTTATGAGTTAGAGGACATATCTCAAGAATGTATTCCAAAGCATGATCAAAATCTTCCATCAAGGTCTAGCAATGGCCCTTCCAATGACATATTGACATCCTTTGACCTCATGGTTAAAGATATTGAAGGAGTCCCTAGCTCAAAATTTGATCCAAATCCACTCAAAGCTCAAGAGCATATTGAGCCACTTCCCAATGACGATGTACAAGAGCCCACTATAAGCAATCCATCCTTTGAAATTGACCCATGTCAAGAACTTGATCCAAAGCATGTTGAAAATAATTCTAAAATCACTCAAGATTGAGAATTCGTATCTCCAAGATACTACAATGATCTAATGGGAACTCTCCTATCTATAAAAGATGCCGCAAATGATTATCATATCTATATAGCACATACTCATCCATCTACCCATGGGATGCTTTCTTTGGATGGACACGTAGATGATCTTCATTCAAACCAAGAGTCTCATACTTTTGATATCATTACAAAGGAACAAGAGTCTCATACTCTCAACATTTGTACACATGATCAAGATATAGATAAATGTAGAGATATATCACACACAAATCATGAAGAAGGATTCTACATAAGTCATGAATCAGAAACATCCTATGAAGTGAATCATGAGGAGGATTTTTATGAGGACACTGAATCATCAATACTTCTTGAAGAAGCAGTACAATATGATATCTCACAAGATAAAGCCAGAGATATCAATCAAGCATTCATCCCACATATGGAGGATCCTGTCACTTATGAAGTCAGATCACTTACCTTTCTTAGAGAAAGTTATCTCATCAATAAAGAAGCTGACACATTTGAAGGTCCATGACAGAGCAAAGAAGGAGCAACACCTTGTTTCGAAGGTAAATCATATCCTATGGAAAATAAAATTTGTCAGTAGATGAATTATCAATGTAGCAGATTAGGCCTACACGAACAGGGTATCCTGGAACCAATGCAAATTATCAGCAATTCTAAGCATCAAGGCCTTGGTTATTTGACAATCAAGGGATCTCAACATATCAGTAATACTTCCACAAAACTGGGGGCAACATCGTCTCAAGCAAATGTCAACATAGGGAGCATGAAGAATCCTTATGATGAAACCTATGTCAATACTACAACCCGCCATGTCATGAATTTTCATCCACCCATCACCCCATCCATGAATTGGGACCAGCGTTAAAAGAAAGACTTGAATCAAAGCATGAAGAACCATATCAAAGAAAAAGTTTTGAAGCATGAAGGAAAAATGAAATACATATGGATACCAAAGAATACAAAGAATGATTATCCCTATCAAACTCCATTGATCAAAGAAACTATGGGGCAAAATAAAAATGGGGCAATTATCCATCAAAGATTTCCACAAAGGAAAAAGAAAGCTTCTCAAGCGACATACAAAGTGTATCAAGCAGTTGGTCCTAATTCCATGCACACTTTCACATCCACCCATTATTGCTCATCTTCCCATGTTTGGAGACTCAAAGGTTCCAAACTGTCAACTAATCCATCTTTTACTCCTAAACACACTCCATTCATGCCTCTGCACATGATATCCAATTCTCACACTGACAATGTGTTGGCAATGACCCTTCATCATAAGGATTCAGAAGGAACTCTATCACGATGTGCGCACAAAGACAGAGTTAACTTTGGTATCAGCAAAGCAAATTAGGGATCTCAAAAGTTGTTTTCAAGTGCACATGTCTTGAAAAAATAGCTTCTTCAAGTAGGATATCGATGGCACATTATGACAGAAGCATCAACATCAACACCACCAGGTGGTTCAACATCAGCTTAAAATCTCTCTGGAAAATACAAAAAAATCAGGAAAATGTCCTAAAAAAATGGTCACCTTGATGAAAACCTGGCAAACAGGCATCTTGGTGACAACAAAAAAATACAAAAAATCCAAAAAAAAATCAGAAAAAGGATTGAAAATAGTAAAGAAGAAAAATCATCCTCTAGTGAAAACCACTTCGGCAGCACTTTGGACAAGTACCATGATAAAAACCTGGCAAACAGGTGTCATGTGTAGAATTGAGCATCTATGTACACCAGTTCAGAAGAAAGCATCTTATTCCATCCATATCATTCATTCATCCATGAACCGTTTATCCAACCCATTACCATCTATCTACCTTATCTTGATCTTGATGAAGGTTTGGTAAACGCTTTACACTTGTTTATGGTAAACATCTTGACATGGGTCATTTTCACTGATCGCATCCAATCCAAACATTATACGAGCCTTGAAGAATTATCCCAATGAGAATCCTCTATTTTAACACCTTATCTTGTCACAAGATAATCCTTGGAATCCTTTGCATGCTTACTGTATCCATATCCATTCATCCATTCATCCACCCATGGTCATTCAAACATTGCTAGACATTGGGGGCAGATATTTGCATCTTGCTTCGAGAATAAATCTTGATGTATATCATCCAACTTATGAAGTGATCCGATCATTGGAAAACATGAAATCAAATTGGTTAAAGCATTTGTGACCAAAAAATCCCAAATCACTAGCCCATGGCATATTTTGACAAGACGTTGTTCCTTATCAAGCTTTATCTTTTTTCGAACATCAATCCAAGCAATCCATATCAGTCGCATCTAATGCACACATCTGTGTCACATCAAATCATCAAAGCTTTTTTATTCCAAATCAAGTTTCATCAATCTTGATCAATCGGATCCAAACAATTATCACCTTGTTTGACTTAACACAGTCAAATTATCATCTTTGTTTGGCTTAACACACTTAGCCAAATTATCAAATCCATAATCACCTCATTTGGCTTAACACACCTAGCCAAATTATCCTTTTGTACGAGTTTACTTTGGATAACACAACTTCCTGGAATTTACAAGTGCAGTATCACTTTTGTTTGACTTAACACACTTAGTCAAACAATCAATCCATCAATCAGATTGATCAACATTAAGCTTGGTTTTCAACAAAATCCCAAAACAAAGCACTGATATCATCACGTATCCATATCCAAATTGTCAAAATCATGCGAAAATTCAAAAACATTCAAAACTCATCAAAAACTCAAAAACATTTGAAAAATCAAAAAATCAAAAACATCCAAATCATCAGAAAATCCAAAAACATCCAAATCATTCAAAATCCAAAACATGTCTAAATATCAAAAAATCTTCAAAATTCATCATTTAGTCTTGTCAGTCTTCCACCTTGTCGAACTACGTTGTCTCTGAGCTTGAACGTAGGCAAGGTTGATATTTGATCATCCCCCAAGATAATTAGGTTAGTCTTTATGCGTCTGTCGCATTGGCATCTGTTTGCCCATCTAGTTAGGTGTCCATCACATTGACATTCGTTTGGTTATATTTTTCAAAATTAGGTTAGTCTTTATGCATCCGTCGCATTGGCATCTGGTTGCCCATCTAGTTAGGTGTCTATCGCATTGGAATTTGTTTGGTTATCTTTTTCACAATTAGGTTAGTCTTTGTGCGTCCGTTGCATTGGCATCTATTTGCCCATCTAGTTAGGTGTCCGTCGCATTGGCATTTGTTTTCTTATCTTTTTCACAATTAGGTTAGTCTTTGTGCGTCTGTCGCATTGGCATCCATTTTCCCATCTAGTTAGGCATCGGTCACATTGGCATTCGTTTGCTTATCTTTTTCACAATTAGGTCATTCCTTATGTGTCCATCTCATTGGCATTCGTTTGCCCATCTATTTAGGCATCCGTCGCAATGGCATTCGTTTGCTTATCTTTTTCATGTTTTAGGTCAGTCCTTATGCGTCTGTCGCATTGGCATCCGTTTGCCCATCTATTTAGGCGTCTGTTGCAATGGCATTCATTTGTCCATCTTTTTCACATTTTAGGATTTTAGGCATCCGCCGCAATGACATTTTTCTGCCCATCTAGTTTTGCGTCTGTCGCAGAGGCATTCGTTTGTCCATTTTTTTGCTTTTTAGGATTTTAGGCGTCCGTCGCAATGGCAATCCATTTGCCCATCTATCTCATTAGCAATCAAGTCAATTGGAGTCTGAACTACGTCATCTCTAGGCTTAAATGTAGGCAAGGCCATCCTTGATCGGCCCCCGAGACACAAAATCCAAAAACATTCATAAATCTTGAAAATACCAAAAACATTGAAAAATCTTGAATATACCAAAAACATTTGTAAGACATCTCAAATTCCAAAAACAGCCTCAAAACATTTGAAAAAACCAAAATGGTGCACCCGTTCCATCTCACTTTCACCCGTGATTGTCATCACTCATAATAAAACAATTGTCACTTTCACCCTTTGGTGAGTCAGTCAAAAGCAAGTCTAGCAGGTTCCAAAGTGAACTCCCTAATCGTCAAAGTCTCGAAAGTCTAAGTCAGTAAGTCAGCAAGTTGGTCAACTTAGAGTATTAATAGCATATCACGCAATCAGTCTCACTAAAACCCTGATCACTACATGTCCTAGGAAGAAGCTTTCCCATGATGGACAGAAGCATCAGGTACCCCACATTAGTTTAGCCTTGGCTAGTGGTACGAAGAGCATTAACTTGTTTGTTTACTTTATTTGGTCTTTTTGACTTATCTTATTTTGTGCTCATTCCAAGGACCTCTCGATGATGCCTAAACAAAACAGGTTTAGAGAGAAAGGAATGGGCAAATGATCATTGTCTTTTTGTCTGTTGTGCTTGTTGGATGTTCTTGTAAAATAACTTGGCAAATCCTTTCTTTTTTGGGTCCATCCTAGCAAAGTTTTTGTATGTCAAGTGTGAACAAGATCACTCCTATCTGATTGTCGAGTCAGAGTCCATCACACTAGGCGCAATGCCATCCTGGTTCTTAATACCTTGATGCATCACCCCTATGTTGTTATCAAACATAAAGAAAGGTATGCTCTTTTCCCATCCTTGGATAAGCAATACATCATCATTATTCATCATCATTTCTAATAAAGTTGGATTTTTGAACTTCTGCATCTTCTTGGATTTAAGGGTTCATCCCTCTCATTCTTCTACCTTGTTTCATGCTAACAATGCATCCATCCTGCATCCATGCTGTATTCATCCTCTCATATTGCATAATCACATCATATCATTATAGGACAACATCATCCATCTCATCCATCTCACATGCATTGCATAATCATTTAAGGATAATATAAATTTGTTATTCTAAGCATCTTCCAAACATCTCATTTACATCACCATTATCATATAGTCTCATCATCCATACTTTCATTTTGAACCTTTTTTTCGCGAGATCCACCTCAATCTTTTCGCTCGATCTCTCGAGGGGGCAATGTACTAACGTATTTCTTTTCGCTGGGGCATCCGAAAAATCAGATTTTTTTTTTAAATTTTGATGTCAGCGGCATCATTCTTTGAACCAATGCAATGAGTACATTGCTTCAAAGAGGGGCAAAATGTAGACATGCAAAACTAACATCATGCATCCAATTCTTCTATTAATCAATTAAAGCAATTTATTGATTAATTTCCTAAGGTTCATTAAATAAATCAAATTATTTAATCCTTATGTTCTTCTCATTTGATTTGATAAATCAAACTTATTTAAATCAAATGTCAAATCCCTAAAATCCCCTAAATTAATTAATCTAAATTAATTAACATCTAATCATGATTATCATTCTCTAGCTTTTGACTCAACTAGAGTCAAATCTAAACTCCTAACTAACCCACCCACTTGCACCAATAAATCATTTATTTGATTTATTATTTCCTCTAATTACATTCAAAATGGAATCAAAATGGAATATTCTTCCAATTTGAATCTTCCCCCCAAAAGGGACTTGTCCCTTCCAACAAGGTTTTAAATGCTATTTGCACAAGTCAAACATGGCATTTATTGCACCTTTCATCCCCCCTAAACATGTCATTTTATCCAAATTTGAATTTCAAATTGGCACATTGGCCAAGACTTGCACATTCCTCACCCTCTCACACTTTGACAAGTGGCATCTTGTCATTGGCCCATGAATGATCCCACATTCATCAATTTGGCCTCTCCTCTCTTCAAGTTCATCTATAAGTTGAAGGCTTCTCTCCTTCAAACAACACAACACATCTTGATGCAAGGTTACTCTCTTCATTTGAGAATCAATCTTGCTCTTCATCATCTACAATCTACACACATTTTGAAAGCATCTACACTATAGGAAACTTGAGTTCAAGCATCTCATTGTCTATCATATCACTAAGCTTATCAAGGATTGGGAAAGGGCTCTTTCACATACTCAAAGAGCACCAATCCACTATGGGATAGGAATGATTCATGTTTTTGCATTGTTCTTATTAGTTGCATTGTTTAACATGATTCTATATTTCATAGAGATGTTTGAGTTTGCTGATTTAAACTAACTTTTGTGCTAACAACATGAAATTGTTTAAGTCTCTCTTGCAGATTTTAGCATCCACAAAATGGCGCTAGAAGGAGGGCTGAGTTGTTTTTGTTGTTCTTGTCATTTTTAGAATATTGATACTAACAGTTTCACCTATTCTCATAAATGTTTGTTCTAAGGATTGCATGCAAGTTATTGAATATAAGAGGGTGCTTATGTAATGAAAATTTTAAATACTGCTTTCTTAACTCATGCTGCTGCAATGTATACCAAAGGTGATTGCTTCCTTAAGTCTTTTTTTTTCGATGGATGTTTGCTCTATTATCTCTTCTAATAATCAATCCCATTAATAGTCTTGGTCAGGTAAATGACACAATATATATATATGGCTTAATGCTTATATATATACTCGATCCTCTCACTTTCTTATCCACCATAGGAATGTTGAGGAGATGACCTAGTTTGAACTTGTAAATGAAATTTTATAGCCGACCTTGGAGAATGTTCATGAGGTTGAATATGGTATAAATACAAGTTAAGTTGTAGTGAATTTCATATCCATCCATCACTCAATCCGAGCAAGAGAAGAGTGTGCAAATAAGTGCTAAAAGGAGAGTGTGGAAGAGTGAATTGTTGAAACAATACTTCATTGTATTCATAACCTTCTGATCAAGTTGTGAAATGTGTGGAACTCCTAGTGGTGGATCTTTATCTATTTCTTTGTATTTTTCTATAGGCGGTGAGCTTCTCTTTCTAGATAGCGAGTCTTAAGGTAGTGAACCCTTGATCTGGGTAGTGAGCCTTTGTACTTGGATAGTGAAGCCTCTAGTAGTGAGCCCTTTTGTATATGGTATTGCATTACTACTATACTATGAGTTCATCCTCATCATGGTTTTTTCCTCATTAGGGTTTTCCATGTAAATTTGGTATCTTTGGTGTTGTGTTTTTGTTATTTACATTTTCATGTTCACACATAATAACAAATTGAAGATAAAGTGGAATTGATTAAGTTAAGAAGTACATAATTTGAGACAACTGATTCACCCTCCTCTCATTTGTCTTATGCATTTCAACACACTTTAGTTTACAAGCCTCATAAATTTAATGTGAAGATGTAAATAGATACATTTTCCAACATTAAATTAAGGCAGAGTTAGGTTAATTGAGCTTAAAAAGGGCCAAAGACCTAATGTGGATGTGTAAAACACCTCAAAACACTAGACCAAGGCAACATCAAGTTCAATTTATCATTAATTATTCCCAAATTAAGTGTGAAAACATAAAGGGATACTTTTGTCTACACTAAATTTACCCCCCACTTTAGTGAGAGGATGAACTTGCTTCAAGCTCACACTAAAGTAGACATTCAAGAGGGTTCCAATCGTACCAATGTGGATGACAAAGGATGAAAAAGATCAAGGTAGTAGTGAAGCCCACAGGATCCAAGATCCTAAGTCAAATCGACATAAGAACAAAAATGACATGCACAAAGGTGTATGATGTGCAAAAAAACAAGATACGCAAACATGCATTGTCAGTAAGAAAGAAAAATGAGTAAAAATGAGGTGGATCAAGCTTTGAAAAGATGCACTCACTCTAGGGCCATAGAACATCAGGTTATCCTTGGGGTGAGTTGTCCCTAAGAAGTGGTTTAGTGAGAAATTCAAGCCAATGTGTCAATTTCCCATTATACTAACCATACCAGATTTATCCTCCTGATAATTTTGATAAGGCACCACAATGTAATTCTTTTTGTAAATACTTTTTTCATGCAAAAAATTTGTTATAGGGGATTTTTCTTTGTTCATGTAACAGTCTTCTTCTTAGGGAGCATTGTGCCTAATGTCTTTAAGAGAGGACAAGTCAAAAGTCTCAGATCATTACCCATGGGATGTCTCATTTGCATCATGCCATGTTAGTAGATCATACACTCTTGGACATAATAAAACCCAATGACACCACCAAGAAGAGGACACATCATAAGAAAAAGGGAAAATCATGAAATGAAATTTTTCCAAAAGATATCATCTATGTATGCCCCCACTTTAAAGCAGTTGCTACACCATTACTATGAGAAATGGCTTTAAAGTAGCTAATGACAAATGCTAACATGGAAGAAGATATGAAAGCCAACTTGGAAAGCCCTATGCCAAGTCATATGTTTCCAAATTGAACTACATCATGGATAAGTATGTCCCATGTGAGCCAAATTAAGGCATGTCATCCACATCCCAAGCTTTCTCTTATATATACCTGAAAGACAATCAAACAGCCAAAACAGACAATGACAAGTGACATATGAGGATAAGGATTTCTAACCCCCTTTCCCCCACTTAGTGCAGGACAAGGGTGAGCCCAAAATCGATGATGATATGCCAATCCTTGCAAAAAGGGAATGACATACAATAGTGAGTATGTTATTATGTGATTGTAAAATTTTAATGAGTAAATAAAAAAACACAATCAATGAAATGTGTTACATAAGGGTAATTTAAATAACAAATAAATTGATAAAGCTATTCCTTAAAACCATTTTTTTCATTTCCTATCTCTAAGAATTCCTTGAATCATAGTGGCTCTCAATTTTTTCTTACACTATGAATTTTTAGAATGACCACCTAGAGAATGGATGTTGTAAAATGCAAGAATCCTAGTTCCTACATGATTTGATGAGCTATGTGATTTATGCCATGATGCTATGATAAAGATGTTGTGATAGAAATGAAGATTATGCTATGCTCCAAATGTTGTGATATAACTATTGTAAGGAGAACTATTATACTAATTAAAATGCATCTACTAAACTAAACCATGATTCCAAACTAATATGATACCCCAATTCTAAATGCTCCAAGCTCTTCAATGAAATTTATGAAGAGTAAGTTTTCTCAAAGATGGGATATGAAATGCTAGAGGATTATGTTTTATTTATAGGATTTCCAAGGCACATTGTGATGTGGGAAGATTCAACGGTCAAGATTTCAGCTCGAAAGATGAATGGTGGAGGATGAAGAAGTTAGAGAGAATCATGGAGAGTGTTCCCTTTAATAGAACACTTTGCCAAGTGTTGAAGAGAATAAATGAGATGGAGAAGCCAAGTGTCCAAAATTTGTTTCAAATTTTTTGAGGATAATTCTATTTAAATATTAGGCATATTTAAATTCATGAGACACTTGATGAAGTGGATGATGAGGTGGAATGATGTTAGAGATTTATGTAGAAATGTGACAAAATTGACTTTATAAATTCAAATTTAATGAAAGGGAATTAATCAAATAAAACAAATTAGTTAGATTTGTTTATTTAATTAAATCATGAAGAAAATGATTTTAGAAAGAATTTAAGAAAGCGAACTATATAAATAATATTTTCAATCTATTTACAAGTAGATGAATTAAGAAGGTTTATTAATTAAATACCTTGTATTTAATAAATCTATTATCTTGACTGATTTTAGGTGTATACATTTTGCCCCTCTTTGAAGTGATGTGTTTACACATTGCTTCAAAGAAAAAATTGCTGGTGATGTTGACAATATTTTTTTTTGATATGCCTCAAACACTTATTTTTAGGTGATGATGGATATGTGCCCCCTTGGGAGATAAATTGGTGAAATTTTGAATTTTTTAAATATTTATGATTTTTTGATGATTTTGAAATTTTCAGTTCATTTCAATCATTTATTTCCTGAAAAATGATATAAAACTTGCCAACTTTGATAAATTGATTAATTAATCCCCCTTTCAAAAATAAAACAAAAAATCCCATAAAAAAAATCCCACTTAATTCCCTCTCAATCACCCTTTAAAAGGTAAAAAGAGGTGAAAAGGAAATCATTTGTGTATTTTGATTTGAAAATTTGGAGTGAGTGAGTGATTTTGAGCAACTTAGAGAAAGATGGTGATTCTGATTCAGACACATCGATTTGATTGTGTGCAACATCACAACTGCCTGACAGTGTATACACCTTTGATACATACCCCAAAAAGCTTCCTCGTGGTTTTTGCATTTTGTTTTGCCCTTGTTTTTCACGTTTTAAAACAACTTTTTAATTTTTAGCACATCAGGTTGCTGAAGTGGTGCATAGGTGGACAGTAATAGCACATAGGGACTTTTAATGCATAGGGTCAATGTTGTAGCACATCAAGACTTTTAGCACATTGATTGCATCAAATAGCGCATCTGGTCACTGTGGTAGCATATATAGTGATGTAGCATATTCTGTTAAAAGTTTAGCGCATAGTATGTTTTGGCGCATCAATGAAACTAAATGGTGCATTCATAGATTTGGCACATTTAAGCCCTATTGTGACACATCAGTGAATTTTTCTCATGCATTCATGTTTTTGGTGCATTGATAGATTGTTTTAGTGCATCCATGTCAGATTGATGAATTTTTGACTAAACTCCTTGATTTTGATGGTTTTTTATCATCTCAACCTTCGATTTGATGTGGTTTGATGATGTTGATAGATTAGATGATGATTGATCTCATGATAGGTGAGATTCAATTATAGGATGATGATCATTGACCTCATGATAGGTGAGGATCAATGATATATATATAGTGATTGACCTTGATAGGTGAGGATCAATGATAGACACTCACAAGATTTGATCAAAGTATCATCAGATTTGATTAGATTGATAGGTTGATTGATGTTTGATTGATTGATTATTGATTTACATTATGCTATGATGATAGGAGACTTTGTCAGTCCTGATGTCGTGGGAGCATTTCTCAAGGACTTGGGACTTGATACCACATTTAGATCAAGATGATCTAAATGTGATTGGACGGAGTGGGTTGACTTCATTACTAGATATGCCCCAAGTTAGGATTAACTGGGGAATCTTGACATCTTTGGCAGAGAGATGGCATAGTGACCACAACACCTTTCATTAACCCACTAGTGAGATGACTGTGACACCAGAGGATGTCTATCAGATTTTGAGGATTCATGTGGTCAGAGATTTGGTTGTATATGATGTCACTGAGTAGGGAGGGCCCGATGCCTTGAGGAGAGTCTTCGAGGATGATCAAATTTGTGGTTATGAGATCCTATGGTGGGATATGGTTGATGCCTATGCCACATTGCCATGTGTACTTTCTAGATTCATTGGTGGATTCTTATGTCCTGATTGTAGGTTGAAGGGACTCTCAATTGCATGTGGCCAGGCACTAGAGAGCCTGATCACACAACAGTTTTGATATGCATGGGGATCTTGCATGCTAACTCATTTATACCATAATCTTCACCAGGTTGTCTACCTCAGAGCCTCTAGTTTATCAACTAGAGTTACACTTTTACAGATATAGATGTGGGAGCATATAGTTGTTATGAGACCAGTTGTAGAGAGACAATGACCAACTGGGAGGCCATATGTTCATGGGTACATAGGTCTTCTTGTCTAGCATAATTTGGGAAAACTAGGCTACTAGAGGAGAGTATTGGATGATCTAGATACTATTATATGGAGACCCAACATAGGCTACAAGCAGTGGTCAAAGGATGACATAGAGATGCCTTATGTATGCACAGCTAGATACCTAATTGGGAGGACACCTTTTATCATTGAGAGGCTACTTTTGGGGAGAGTACATTGACAGTACGATAGGCTATAGGGCATGCCCTAGGGATTGGATTAGTATGCATAATGATGACAGTACATTCCAGAGTGGGGGCTTGTGTTATCTTATGATGTTGCCTATCAAGAGTACTATGGATTACAGGTAGTGATTTGGGACTATCACCCAAAGATCATAGAGGATACTTGCTTAGAGGACTATGTGCAGTATTTCTTTACCCATCCTTTTCCACGAATATCAATCCCAAATGATCTCATGCTATTATTAGATGATGATGAGAGGGAACCATAACATGAAGCTAGGTGAAGGAGAGATGGAAGAGGTGATGAGGAGGAGGAGGGAGAGAGCAGTGATGGTGGAGATGGTGATGTTGGGGATGGTAGTGGTTATGGTAGTGGTGGCAGAGATGGAGGAAGAGATGGTGGTGGCAGAGTGGCATTCAATGTGAGAGACTTTATGGTGCCCTAGAGGAGCAGATCTCTAGTGGTTGCAGCATAGTAGCGCATGTAGATTTGGTTACCCTCGTAGTAGCAATAGACACAAATAGCTACTTTACAGGTGCAAGTTCAAACACTGCAAGGACAGTTATCACAAGTTAAGGCATTGTTAGCATAGGCTCAAGGATAGGTACAAAGACATGCACAGGCACTAGCACAAGCACAAGCACAAGAAAAAATTACTAATTTGATAGCTGAGAGGGATGCACCTAAATAATAGGCTGAGTAGGTAGTGGCTGTATTTGATAGATTGCAGAGAGTGGCCAAGGGGACCACTATAACCGACTATCTCAGGAAGGTTCATCATATTATGTAGAAGGTAGATATTATAGGTTGAGATATTATGAAGTAGTTCCTATAGAGTAGAGGGTTAAATATGTGCAGTCTAGATCAGGACGCAACCACTCTTAGACCACCAACATGGATGTGACATAGCCACCACACATATATCCACCAAGCAAGGACCCAGGTACAGGTCCATCAGGTGTAGGTACACCAAGTGGTGTAGTAGGCTCAGAGAGGTTGATGATGTCTGGGGTAGAGCACCTCATAGCTCTGATGTTCACCTTTGATATATTTGAGACATTTGTATATAGTGATTTAGTTGAGAAATTATGATATACTGCCACATTTTTTATGCATTTCTCTAAATGTTTGGACATCATTGTACTCTTGACATTATTATTTTGAGATTATATATGATCTATAGTGATCATTAGCAATCTATATGTGCTTATATGATGTTTATGATGGATGCATTTACTTTCTATTTTGTATGTGTGAACCCCTAAACCTGCAAATGCACAAGAAACAACAAACAATCAAGGTGTTAGATCAAATGCAAGCAAGCATGAGATATTCCCCATGAAATCCATCTACTAAACTTAAACTAGGAAGATATGAAGAACACAACTTAAATAAATGAGAGCTAATCCTAATTAAGCAAGTAAAATAGCGATCTCATGGGGGAATTGGTGTCAATTGAATGTTGAAATTGGCCCTTTCCAAACTCCTAAGTTGCGATGTGAGTGATTGTGAAATGGTCAAATCTCCCAAAGAGATTTGAGCATAACCTTGCTACAAATTGTGAAATGATGAATAGTTGAGTGGAAATGGGAAAAATTAGCTCTCAATGTGAAGAGAGTAACCTTGCATGAAAATTGTGGATGGATGATGAGGAGAGAAGCCTCCAATTTATAAATTTGAATTTGGAAGAATGAGCAAGCTTTGAGCAATGTGGGACTGACTTTCAATCCAATGGTTGATGGTTGTGCACATTGTGGCTAAAGTGCCAATAAATGCAATTAGTTTGAATTTGAATTTTTGAAATGACTTGTTGAAGAGGGAAGGGAAATGAAGTTAATGTCACTTGGCTCAAAGAAAAGGACATGTAAGAGGCCTTAAATGCCTTGTTGGAAGGACCAAGTCCACTTGGCCTATTTGAATTCAAATTGAGGGAATATTCCCTTTTGATGCCATGTGAGGGAAAATAGAGAATTAAATAAATCAAAGTAATTGATTTATTGTGTAAGCTGCATTCTCTAGAGGATTTTAGTGAGAGGGATTAACTTAATCAAGGTTTTGATTAATTTAATAGGAGATTTAATGATTTGACAATTTTGACTCAAATAGATGAATTAATTTAAATTAGAATTGAGAGGAAATGATTAATAAAACAAATGATTTGATTTATTTAACTAAGGAGGAATATGTTAGATTAAATAAAATAAGGTTTAATTTATTTAATTTAGTAAGAGGACTTTAGAGATTTTCATCAAATAAATTGATTTATTTAATTAAACAAAGATGTAAGATTAATTAAATTAAATTGATTAATTTAATCATTGGGGGAGGCAGACTTAATTAAATGAATAATGATTGAAAGAATATGATGAAATGCTGAGAGTATGATTCAGAAAGAAATGTTGTTAGTAACCAGGATCAAGTGTGCCAAAACAAAATTGTACATTTTCCATGTCTACATTTTGCCCCTCTTTGAAGCAATGTACTTGTTGCGTTGATTCAAAGAATAAAACTATTGTGATCAAAGTTGAAAAATTTCTTTATTTTTTCAAAAGCCCCACTACTGCCTCAGTAGAAGGATATTGCTGGTATAATTCCCCCTCGAGAGATCAGATGAAAATTTTGATTTTTTTGGATGATCTCGTGATAAAAAGATGACAAGGTGCCTGACAGGCTAGAAATGCACCAGAATACCAAAAAAAAATGCATTAAAATGCCAAAAAGGATGCAGAATGGCCCTCAGTTGGACAAAAACAAGATCGAGGGCCCAAAACCCTAGTTAGACAATCAAATTAGGTCAAAAAACCCTAATTTTCAGGCTTAAATAGACCTCAAGGGGTCACTTTCAATGCATTTATAACCTTAGCCTTTGGAAAATTTCACTCTTTGAGCTTTGAGTCTTGGTCAAAATCGTACAATGACAGCTTCCCAAGCATGTGTCTGAGAGAGTACGAGTGCACCAACGGCCAATCAACACAAAACCTATGGTATGTACCCTTATCCAAATTTTTAATTTTTTCGTTAATCATGCATTAAATAGGGTTAACGTGTCATGTAAGCTACGCAGTGCTATATAGCACCATTGAAAATGTATTATCGACACTGCGTGGTCCTGTATTGGACCACATATGCAAAGTGCACCGTGCGTCTTAGTTTGGACATTAGGGTTTTTCCTGTCAAAGTCTGCCGCATGTGCATATTCTACCACACGACGTGTTAGAAAACTAGGGTTTGCTGAAAATTGGATTGCATACGTGAATAACGCCGTGCGAGCCATTTTGAAACTATGAGAAATGCAAACCTTAATGCGGCAATGCAGTTTGGACCTTTCCAAACTACACCGCACCCACAAATAGTGTCACATTTACTATTTTGGGTGCGAAAATTAGCGTGAGATGCAAAAAATTTCCTTTTCCTTGATGCGATGGCTTCCCTTGTGCAGGAGGACCTTGATGTACTTTACTCGTGGGAGCACAGATGGCCAGTGGTTAGCAAATTACAGGGTGTGCATGAGTTGGTTTAGGAGCACCTTGGTGCCCTTGGTCTTTGGTATGTTGCATACGTCCCTCCTATTCGGGAACACTTAGGCATGATGATGACCTTGGCTGAGCGATGGCATAGCGAGACCTCATCTTTCCATCTTCCTCCTAGCGAGGCCACTATTACCCTCGAGGATGTATGGCACATCCTCTGATTACCTATTCATGGGACTAGAGTTATCTATGATCCGGATGCCGACAGAGATGCTTGCTATGGAGTTATGGAGCTTGATGAGATTGAGTATTCTAATGGACAGATCGATTTATAGAGATACCGTGGCAGTGTGCCCATTTATAGATTGATTATTGCTGCTATCATCTCGGGCCTTGTGTTACCTGATCCATGGGGCTGATACTTTAGTCTAGGATGGGGACTGGCATGGGATCAGATGGTTCACCACAGGGTGTGCTTTGCTTGGGGACTAGTATTACTAGCATCCCTCTATAAGGATCTTCATGAGTTTTCCTACCTAGACAATAGGTCGCTCGAGGCCAGAGTTACATTACTACATGTCTGGGCATGGGAGAGGATCCTAGTGCTTTGCCTAGATGTTACACTAGTTATCCTTGAGATAGATGATCCTGTCATTTGGTGGTACGGCGGGGTAGAGATTCACTTCACTCATACTGGCACAGGTGGTCTAGCATACTGGTGGTGAGTTCTCGATGAGATGAGAGAGATCATCTGGAGACCCTGGATGGGCATTGGCCCATGGTACGATGATGTAGATCAGATATTTTATGCCAGACAAGATAGGTGGATGCAGGGTCAAGAGCACACCATGGTTGAGAGGTATCTTCCTGACAGGGTTCCCTGACAGTTCGAAGAGGTACAGGACAGGCCTAATGACCAATATGTGGCCATCTTTGCCCGTACGACCAAAGAGATAGCATGGGACCAACCCATTGCATCGCAAGAGGTAGTATCTTTCTTCAGATAACTAGTAGCCTGATCGTGGCCATATTATCAGGGGTCGGTAGATGCGAGGGTCACTCCAACCTATAGAGCATGGTTCAGGCCTCCACTTAGATTGATAGTTCTAGGTGTTGTTGTTCCATGATGTAGATCCATGGGTCAGATAGCTGGCAGAGGAGGAGGTAGAACACCTCTCTAGCAGACACCTCTAAGAGACCAGGCACAACATAAGCCAACAACATAGGATGGCCAACCTCAGGTAGGCCCACAACATAGCTGGACCACCGAGATGTGCTGATCCAGCAGCTGTAGGGTCAAGTACAAGTTTTGACAACAAAGCGAGATGAGGCACAGTAGCAGGTTGTTGCAGTTATAGCTGAGAGGGACCAGGCATGATCGGAGAGGGATCAGGAGATTGGTCAAAGATGACAACTAGAGAGCACAACCTCCTCATCCCAGGGCCGATTAGTTGATTTACGAGCATATAGAGAGGTTGTTAGGGAGGCTGAGTACTATCGGTAGCATTATAGGCAGGTGGTGCCACTAGCAGGCAGAGTGCCAGACTTCTCCCAATAGACAAGGGTGTGATTGCCAGAGGATCATGGTGATAGGTAGGTAGGAGAGGGTGAGGGGTACAGCCAGCAGGGTTAGCCCTTGATCACAGACAGTTTGCTCCATTTTTGATTCACAGGCTGCACTATTTTCCCTTATTGTACCATGTATTTGATGTACACTTGATCTGATTTGTATCATAATAGTATATATATATATATATATATATGAGATGATTCACCTTTTATGGATGCATTCTAATTTGATGTGATGCTATGAGATGTTCCTATTTCTTATGTTCATGTGATATGATGTATGTTATTAATGGATGTATTTCTTTTTGTATATTTTTCATTCTTTTAATGATGATCCTATGAATGTAATGTATGGTAATGGATTCTAATCATTATGTATTATGAAATGCTTTCTTAAGATGCTTAGAATAACAAATTTATATTATTCCTCAAACTTAAGATAATGATATGATGCAATATGCTAATGATCATGTAGATGTAGAATGTATGCATTAGCGATGTTTCAATTACTATTATGATACCATGTTAGTATGAAACGAATATAGAAGAACTAGAATCAATGAGTTAGTTAGGATGATGGTGATTTGCATTGCTAGGAGTTGGGATTTTCAAATGGTCAATTACGTTATGTTTGATAACACACATAGGTATGATGCATCAAGGTATAAAGGACTAGGATGGAATTGTACCTAGTGTGATGGAATTTGACTTGACAAACAAATAGGAGTATCCTTGTTGACACTTAGCATACGTACTTCGTTCAGGATATAGTTCAGACATTCTAAGCATCTCAGGCCAAAACACAAGAAAGCAAGCTTTCCTATGTGGTCAATAAGATATCTAAAACTTCGTCCCCACTTATTAAACAAAACACATATGACTAATTTATTTTACAAGTGTATCCCACAGGCATAGTAAAAAAAAAAACACTAATCCTTGCCCCATTCCTTTCTCTCTAAACCTGTTTTGTTTAGGCATCATCGAGAGGTCCTTGGAATGAGGAAAAAATAAGATAAATCCATAAAAGATCAAATAAAGCAAACTAAACAAGCTAATGTTCTTCATACCACTAGCCAAGACTAACTAATATGGGGTACTTGATGCTTATGTCCATTGTAGGAAAGCTTTATCCCAGGACATGTTGTGATCAGGGTTTTGATGGGACTGATTTGGATGATAAGCTATTGATACTCCGAGTTGACCAACTTGTTGACTCACTAATCTAGACTTTCAACACTCTGATGATTAGGCTATTCACTTTTGAACCTGCTAGACTTGCTTCTGACTGACTTACCAAAGGGTGAAGGCGATGATTGATTTTATTATGAGTGATAAAATTCACGGGTGAAAGCGAGATGAAATGGATGCACCATTTTGGATTTTTCAGATATTTTGAGGTTGTTTTTGGTATTTTCAAGATTTATGATGAAGAGAGTAACTTAAAGACCTATCCTAGGGGCTTAGGAGATGATCCATAGATTATCCTTGCCTACATTATATATGCAGATACCACGTAGTTCGAACGACAATTGACTTGATTGCTGATGAGAAAGATGGGCAAACAGATTACCGTTTTATTGTGATGGACGCCTAAAGGACTGACCTAAATATCTTGGGGGATGATCAAAGATCAACCTTTCCTATGTTAGAGCTTAGAGACGATGTAGTTTGGCCAAGGGGAAAAACTAACAAGACTCAATAATGAATTTTTCAATATTTTCTGATATTTTGACATGTTTTTGGATTTTTGATGAATTTTTCTGAATGTTTTTGGATTTTTTTTTGATGTTTAGGAAGATCATGAGAATATACACAAATCCAATCCAATGTAGGTATAGGAACATGCCCCTAGTGTTCAAGCAATAGACTACTCCGATAAAGGCAGGACAAACTGACCTTAGGAATACACCAAGTAGTACTATGGTGGAATATGATATGGGCATTAGCTCAGGCTATGGTATGGATGCAAGTGGATGGGTGTATGGATGATTTAATGAAATGTGATTGAATGAGTGAGTCATGTAGATCTTGGTGGATAAAGAGTGCTTTATTTACACTCGGCACCTATTTGCTAGGTTTTCACCAAGGTACTTGTCCAAAGTGCCACTGAAGTGGTTTTCACTAGAGGACAATTTTTTCTTTACTTTTTTCAATCATTTTTCTAATTTTTCTGATTTTGGCATTTTTTGATTTTTTTGTTGCCACCAAGATGCCTATTTGCCAGGTTTTTATCAAGGTACCCATTTTTTTTGGAATTTTTCTAATTGTTTTTTATATTTTTTGGTTCTATACCTTGCAAGTTTTTAGGCATAAAGCCTTTTGAGATGAGAGATATTCAGAGGTTCCTGCTGAGTCTCGCCTTCTGGTGTTGCTAATCGATATGCTCCTAATTTATAGCTGGCTATGATGACAAAAGGTCCTAGCCAGTTGGGCTCAAATTTTCCTTTTCTCTCTGGATTTGGCACATTCTTTTGGTTTTCTTTCATCACAAGTTCGCCGACTTGGAAGGTGTGTTGCCTAATCTTCTTGTTGTAGCTTCTTTTCAGGAAATTCTGGTAGACCTATAGATGATTTAGGGCATCCATTCACTATTCATCTAGTAACTCTAGCTCATTTAGTCTTGTAACTTTGTATTCCTCATCTGTGATGAGGTTTTTCAATGATATCCTTAGTGACGGGAGCTCGATCTCAATTGGGAGTATGGCTTCTAATCTGTAAACTAGGGAAAATGGGGTGGCGCCTATTGGCATGAGAAAACTGGTGTAGTAGGCCCATAAGGAAGGATTTAACTATAGATGCCAGTCATGATCGGAGTCATTGACTATTTTCTTTAGGATTTTAGAATGGTTTTGTTGGTAGCTTCTACCTAGCCGTTGCCTTGTGGGTAATATGGGGTGGAAAAGTGGTGCTGGATTTTGAATTTTTCACACAAGTCATGGACATCTTGATTCTTGAAAGGTGTCCCATTATCAGAGATAATGGATTGAGTAAAACCATATCGACAAATAAGGTAGTTCAGGATAAACTTGGATATTTGCTTTCTAGTGATGTAGGTCATGGGAATTACTTCGACTCATTTTGTGAAATATTCGGTGACACTGATAATGAACTTGTGGCCATTGGATGAGGTAGGTAAGATTTTACCTATGAGATCAAGCCCTCATTGTGAAAAGGGCCAAGGTGTTGTGATAGGATGCAACTCCTAAGCTGGTGCTTGAATGAGGTCTCCATGTTGTTGGCACTGTAGACACCTTCTGACAAAGTCGTGTACCTCTCTTTCCATTGTTGGCCAGTAGTACCCAGTTCTTAGCAACTTCTTGGCCAAGGTCATACCACTCGAGTGTGAACCATAAGTACCATTATGTACCTCAGTTAAAGTAGTTAGGGCTTCCTCAGGTTTTAAGCAATGTAATAGGGTTCTATCAATGCTCCTATGGAAAATGGTTTCTCCTAGGATTACAAAACGTAAGGATCCCTTGAAAAAAGTCCTTTTGAAGTTAGGGGTAATGTCGGTCAGGAAGACTCCTAATATTAGATAGGTGTAGATGTCATGGTACCAAAGATCACCAAGACCAATGAGTTCACATGCATATTCTGACTCTGGTACCTTGAAAGTGGGTATGAGAAGCTACTCTACCAGGAATTCATGTTTCATGACATTGTGAGGGATATCTAGCAAGGATCCAATCATTGTCATTGCATCAGCTTCTCTATTGTTTTCCCTCGGTATCTGCTCAAAGGTGATATCGATAAATGTTTCCTTGAGGCTATCTACCACCTTCTTGTATGGTGTAAGCTTATCATCCTTATTTTGGTATTCACCATTGACTTGGTTAATGATAAGTTGTGAATCTCCATAGACCTTTAATGCCATGATTCGCCATTGTGCCACAATTTTGAGACCTATGGTTAAAGCCTTGTACTCTACAATATTGTTGGTACAGGGGAACACTAACTTGTAGGATTTCGGTATATAGTCCCCCTGGGGGGTGATGAAGAACACACCAACTCCTGATCCATGTTGTGTGTGGGAACCGTCAAAGTATAGTTTCCAATGATCAGCTGCACTGAGATTCAAAAGGGATTCATCTAGAAATTCTGATATGAGCAGGTTGTCTGCATATATTGGAGCCTCTACTAGCTGATCCACAATGACTTGTCTCTTGATCACTTTTCTCTCTACATACTCAATATCATTCTCAGATAGTATCATAACCCATTTAGCCATTTTGCCTATAAGCATTGCTTTTGACAATAGATACTTGAGGGGGTCTATCTTGGCAATTAACTTAATTTAATGAGCTAGCATGTAGTGTCTGAATTTCTGGGCTGCAAACACCACTGCTAGGCAAGATTTTTCTATTGATGTGTAATTGAGCTCAGGCCCTATGATTGTTCTGCTGATATAGTAAATTGCCCGCTCAGTTCCCTTTTCATCATGTTGGGCTAAAAGGGCACCAAGGGCGATCATCATTGCTAAGATGTATAGAATCAATGGTTTCCCTATGATCACTGGCATTAGCACTGGTGGCATAGGTAGGTATTCCTTGATCTTTTTAAATGCTTGCTCACATTTTTCATCCCACCTATACACTACTCCCTTGTGGAGCAGATGTGAATAGGCAATCTATTTATCTGCTAGCTGTGCTATGAATCTCCGGATGGACTAGAGTCTTCCTTCTAGTCCTCTGAGTTGTTTCAGTGTTCTCAGTGTTTCCATATCAAGGATTTCTTTTACCTTTACAAGATCCACTTCTATCCCTCTCATTGATACTATGTAGCCCAAAAGTTTTCTAGATGTACCCCAAAGACACATTTCTTTGGGTTGAGCCTAACCTTGTATTTTTCCAGTCGGTCAAAAATTGCACTTAAGGTCGCTATGTGGTCTTGCCTCTTCTTTGATTTAGCCACTATGTCATCCACATAATCTTCAACTATTTTGTGGATCATGTCATGGAAGATCAGTGTCATGGATCTTTGGTATGTAGCTCCTACATTCTTTAACCCAAATGGCATCACATTACAGCAGTAGGTGCCCCACGAACATGTAAAGGCTATCTTATGTTGGTCTTCTTTTGTGATCATTATCTAATTGTATCCAGAGAAGCCATCCATTAGTGATAGCATCTCATGTCCGGCTGTCATGTCCACTATCATATCGATGTTAGGTAGTGGAAAATCATCATTAGGACATGCTTTGTTTATGTCTCTAAAGTTTGTGTAGATACGGATGCCCCCATTTGGTTTTGAGACTGGTACGAGGTTGGATACCCATTCTAGATAGTCAATTGGGTTTATGAAGCCAACATCTAAGAGTTTATGCAATTCTATCTTTATGAGCAAAGCTATCTGTGAGTGCATCTTTCTTAACCTCTATCTAACCGGCTTCGCTCCAGGGTGAACGGCCAAATGATCAATCACCACTCCAGGATCTAGACCTAGCATGTCAGTGTAGGTCCATGCAAAGTTTACCTTCCTTTCTCTTAAGAATGTGGCCAACAATTCCTATTCTTCTGTCAGAAGTGATTGAACATAGAATGTGATTTGTGGTTTTGTCTTTGTTCCCAAGTTTACAAGGTTACACTATTCTGCCAGGACTGCTGATTTCTCTTGATGTAGAGCAATAGGAGGGAGATTGAATCCTTCATCCTCTGGTGCCTCAAATAGGTTTGCACCATTGGATGAGTCCTTTATTCTTACTCTTATGTGGTTAGAGAGTGCCATAGTGTGGTTTTCACTCAATAACTTTGAGCTTCTTCTAGATATTTTTCTTTTGCAACTGAAGGACTCAATTATCTCCCCATAATATGCCTGGGTGTCTAATGTAATGTCAAAACCTTCCTTGTGATCCCCATATGGAACTGTATCCCTCAGTCCCATTAATTCTGAGAGTGCCTCATCATTTTTGAATGAGTCTAGAATTGGCAGTCCATGTTGGTCATGATCGATGATTTGAGGGTGTACTAAGGTGATTTGGTGGGTTTTTTGGTTTGACTCAGCTGGTGAGGCACTAATCATTAGTAGGGTGGAATCCTCAAAAATCCTAGGAAGGCTTTCTATGGTGTCATCATCGTCACTTCTAGTGCAAATGTTAGTGACATCAAAGGTGAAGTTGTCCAGTGGGATACCTAGGCAAACGGGTGGTCTAAGGGTAGTTATGGATACTTGAGGAGAGTTCCTGACTGCCCTATTGGGAGTACCTCTACCATGTATGATTATACTCGAAGGACTACATCCGAGGCCAAGGTTCCACATTCTTCTTTCTACAATGATGGGCTCCAGGCGTCCATCACTATTCCTTCCAAGGCTTTTGTTTCTATTGTAGCCCTCTATTGGCCTCATCCACGGGTAATGTGAGTGCAGGTTCTACATCGTGGTATATTATGCTTGAAATATCCTCCTCACAAAAACTTTCCCAAATTAGGTCTACCCAATGGCAGAATCCATAGGGGTTGGTCCTAAGGGTGTGGATGGGTGTTTTGTCTAGACAAGGTTGCCCATGCGACCTAGGAGATTGTGGTAACTCTCCTACAACAAATTCATTTCTTCTCATTATGTAGTCGCCACATCCATTTTCTTGGATCATGTTTTTGATATCGAATATGTTAGGGATGGCAGGTGTCTCTATCACAAAATTGGAGGTGAGGTTAGTTGGGTCGATGTATGAATTGGACGAGCCTTCATCATTTTTTGGTACTTGGGGGATTTTATAAAACATGGCTTTAGAGTTTTTACAGTAAGAAAATGGTTCAAGATCCCTATGTATAGTGACCTCCTCATTTTGGTGCAAGAATTTGATACATTGGTGATATGTCAAGGCCACTACTTTCATTTTGTGGATCCATGGACATCCAAGGAGGATGTTATATGGTAAGTTGAGGTCAAGGACCTGATAGGTAGTCTCCATGGTTGGTGGTCCTACTTGGATGGGGATTTTAATAGTGCCCTGAGATACTCTTTCTTGATCATCATACACCCTTATTGTGATGCTCTTGTTCTTGTTAATGAAATCCTCAGTGAATCCCAAGTTCTTTATAAGCTTGAGAGAGAAAATATTTAGGCCTACACCTCCATCCACCAGGACTCATTTAACTATCTTTCTATGGACCAACACTTGTAGGTGAAGTGCACGGTTATGAGATGGTTGTGGGGGGAAGTCTTGGTCAGAGAATGTAAGGATATTTGGGGTAGCAATGTTACCAACCATAGCCTGAAACTGCTATGTGTAAAGGGTGGTAGAGATGGTGGATGTTGCTAATGCTTCATCAAGAATTTTCCTATGGGCAGCAGAAATTTTTAATAGCTCCATGATAGAGATCTGTGTGGGGGTTCTCTTCAGTTGGTCGATGACATTGTAGTCATAAGGAACGACTTTTGTATTTAAAGTGGGGGTCTTAGAGGGTGACCTTTCCACCACGTGTGGTGACTCCATAGTCAGTGTTGGCACCCTTGACCTTAATGACCGTGACCATTTCAATGACATATGCAACTATCTCTTCATATACTAGATTTGCACTAGCATATTTCTTCTTGCCTTTTTTGTTCCTTTGATTGTTTCCTTGATTGTGGTTTGGCATCGGATTTATGTATATTTTTAGGTCTTGGTTACCAGCTGGTTGCTCAATGTTGATGATCTTGTCCTCGATGAGATCTTGGATGATGTTCTTTAGTCTCATGCAATTAGCAGTTGTATGCCCTTTGATCTTGTGAAAGTAACAAAGGAGATTTTCCTTATACCATGGCAGTTTGGTCATGGGTTCCACGTATTGCTTGGAGTTGGAGACTTTGATTAGATTTTCTTTGACCAATTTTTTCATTATGGACTCAATTGATTCTCCAAGAGCCATGAGCTTTTGCTTGGGAGGGTATTTTCCTTGGGGAGATGGTCCTCCTTGATTACCCAAGTTATTGATTTGGTTGGTGAGAAGTGGTTGTTGTTGTGCTACTACTGTGTTAGTCTGCACATTATTGTGATGATGATTTTTTCATTGATGGTGAGTTTGGATATTCGGCTTGGGAGCATTTATGACCACTTTAGCATCGACCATGCCATCATTTGTGATATTTTTGTTCCTCAACCATGTGCGAGGTTTATCATTATAATTGTTAGACAGGTGGTTGTTCTATGGTGGAGTGAATGTTGAGGCACCTCCTCGAATGGTAAGGGCCCTTTCAATGTTGAGCGCCTTTGAAATCAGTTGATCGTATGATGTGATGCATTGCATTTTCAAGTAGAATGCCAAGTTTTCATCTAGATTGGATATAATGGTGCAAACTTGTTCTCTTAGCATGGTCCACTTGCTCTAATTAGCCTTGGATCACCATCTTTGCAAGAAGGATGTGAATAGCTCTCCTTTTCTTTGTTTGAGCGTTGATAGTTCTTCCAAACTAACATCCGCACCCATGTTGAAAGAATAATTTTTAAGGAATGCTTCCACAATTTCCTTGGCTGTTTTAATGCCCGTGGGTAGGTGAGAAAACCATTCCATGGCTGGACTAGTCAGACTTTAGGGGAAGAGTCACATTAGATATGTGTCATCGTATGCAACCTCCATGCAATGCACCTGAAATTCCCTGATGTGGTTTTTAGGGTTACCCATTCCATTATACTTGTCAAATTTGGGGATCTCAAATCCCTTTGGGAATGGTACTATGGTGAGACTCCTATGGAAAGGATAAGGGCACAAGTTGCCCAATGCTCTTGTTGTTTTTCTTGCTTCTAGGTCCAACACTTGCTGCGAGAGCAGTTTGATTTGTGTTGTGAAATCATTGCTTGGATCGGGAGGTGGAATGAATGTGTTTTGAGGCGTTTGAGGTGTTTGATTGGTGGGAATAGTATTAGTGGGATTTTGTTGCAAGCTCTGCTATGCGTTCAAGGCCTATTGGTATGCCTACATTTGTGTCAACAACACTTGTTGTTGATCTTGTTTCTATTTTTCCAACAACGCTTGTTGTTGGTCCATCTGTTGTTGTTCCCATAAAGCCTGCTATTGGTTCAACTTTTGTTGCACTAACAAAGCTTGCTATTGGTCTAGCTGTTGTTGCACCAACAAAGCTTGTTGTTGGTCGATTTGCTATTGTTCCAACAAAGCTTGTTGTTTGGCTTGTTGTTGTGCCTGAAAGTCTTGTAGGGCTTGTTGGTATGCTTATCGATGGATTGCTTGCAGTTGCACTTGGTATTGTGCTTGCACTTGTTGGGCTACATGGGTGGCTTGTGCAGCTTGTTGGTTTTTCTTTAGTACCCTCTGATGATTAGCTTTTTGAATGGCTCAAATCATGGTGATGAATGAATTCTCCCCATTAGCTTTTGGTGGGATTGGTGGGGATTGGGGATGATGCCAACCATTGTGACGGGTGAGCCGGTGGTGTTGGTGGTCAAGATTTGGGTTGTTGATGGTGTGGTCGAGATGCTTGGTCCTTAAGAAGGTATGCTTTGTGAGATTTGAGGACCAATTGATGTATTTGTTGTGGTGGCTTGAAGGGTCACCACTTGTTTTTGTGATGCCATGGGCAAAAAGAGAGAATTTGATGTGATGCTCGGATTGCCTAGGTTTGAGAAGCTATCAATCGGTAGGGGGGAAGGCCCAATCCAAGAGTTGATGTGGATGCAAATGGAAGTGGAGGAAGAGATGATGTGCTCCCTGGGATGAAGAAGGGGTCAATGATTCCCGTTGTTCCAAACAAATCACCTTCTCCTTACGGTAGAGAACTTTGTATGTTTTATTGAAAGGCTAGTGTAGCAAGAAATGAGGATGAACCAGTGGGATTATGGAGGGTGAGTGGGACGTATGGGTATGATGGATTCACTGGAATAGAGTTTTCTGATGTGGTGTTGACACTTACCTCTTTGTTGTTCACAAGGCGATGCTATTGTAACTCTCGAAACATAGCACTTCCTTTGTTCATAATTGGTGAGGTTGGTGTGATTGTTGATGTGCATAGGGGAGTTTCTTGGATGATGCTAGGATTTTACATTGGGTGCATGCTCCTAAGAGGCCTTTCTATACTAGTGCCTACTTCAAGTTCGAAAGGGAACTATACCCTTCCTTCCATTAACATGCGTAAGTATAGAGAAGGGTTAAGTTTAAGCATGGCATTGACAATTGTATGATTCTTAGGATTTTGAATCATTTCAATTATTTCCCTTTGTGTCATTCCCAAGTTTTCATTGATGATGTCCTCTTCATAGCCTTCCCCTTGAGGATTTTGTGATGGTAGAGAAGGGCTACTTGGGGGGTTGCTAGATTCCGTGGGGTTTGCTTTGGTGGTTACTAGACCTAAGTCATCGGAAGTTGATATGTCATTGATGTTTTCCATGTTGTTCTTGTATTGTGATCTTGTTTGGACCATAAAATATGGGGATCATTTGATTTTAATCCTTTATGTCCAAAAGAGAAGAACTAGGGATGTCAAAAGATCAAAGAGGATGGTAGTGATGATGGAATAAATGCATGAAGTGAATGAGTGAAACTTTTGAAGAACCTTTGAAGGGTTATGCTAAAAATTTTAGGAATTAGATTGATGGTGATGGTTTGACTAGGTGTATTAAGCCAAAACCAGATTGTAGTGAAGTTTTGTAGACTCTAGGAAGTTGCGTTATCCTAGGGAAAACTTGGACAAGAAAAATGGATTGGCTAAGTGTGTTAATCCAACCAAAGTGGTTTATGAACTAGTAAACCTCAGGAAGTTGCATTATCCTAGAGGCAAATTTTCTCAAAAAGACTCGACTACTTTGGCTTGGTGTGTTAAGCCAAGATAGGATGATGTTGATTTAGCCTTTTAAGTTTAGCATGAGTGATTTTTTCTAAAGTTCTCAAAAGTTTGTTGATGGGATGAGATTTGATTGATGGAAAGATGGATGAGAATGGCGAATTTGATCCTAGACTAGAACCTAGATGTGACTCTTTTCACAAAACCTGGGTGTTGAAGAACATGTTGGACTTCCTATGTGAGGAAAGAAAATATTTCAAAAAGCTCAGGATTTTGTTGATAATAGAATGCATACAAAGTTGGATTATTTCTTGAAGCCTTCTTATAGAATTTGTACACTAGTCTTTCTCTAACTTCAAGGAGCATTTCAAGATGTTCATGAGATTTTAGACATCCTTTTGAACCTTTGTTTTGGGATCTTGACCTTTCGGGAAATCATTTGGAACAACACATATGAGGTTCAATTTGGCTTTTTATCTTGGCTTAGTGAATTTTCTTTTTACCAAAAGCACTTGCTTGATTATGTTTCAAACTGTATGTCTAATGTCCCAATTTCTTTTTCATCCCACAAGGTCCATTATGTGGAAATCAAGGAAAATAGGGAAAAAAATTTCTATGTTTAACCTTATTGAAAGTAAATGATGATAGAATCCAAGCACTTAGAAACCTCTAAGGATATGATCCCTAGGGAAAGCAAGAGTACTTAAATTCATCAAAAGGTATTTTTTTCCTCCAAGGGGTTTGAAATATGGAGTGCTTTGTGTATGTTTTTTTTTCAAATGTTTTGAGGACCAAGCAATGTATTTTTCACTTCCAAGCACATTTTACAACCCTAGGATGATGAGACAATATTTTATTGGGTTCCCACTTGGACGAATCCAGCTGCGCATATTTTGTACGGATGGCTAGATGCTTGACCACATTGGCTCCCCTCCATGGCACACACTTCTTGGGTCAGCCAAGCATCAATACCCATGAATCTCCCATGGCATACTTTCCATCTCTACAACAAAACTGCATGTATAACGTGGGGTGGCTTCAAAGGACATGACCTTTTGCACCAACAAAATAGATAAGGATTTGGACTTTCTAAACAAGGGTTTTAGTTCAGAATTTCTATTCATGGAGGTTGACCCATGTGGCGAGACACCATTGCTCCCCTTCTCATCAGATCCAACCACGTGATACTGGCTTTTGTTCTAGTACCCAATTTTATATCCCGGCTGGAAATATACTTGGCTTTAGTGTGTTACTAGTTGAGTCATTCCCTTGGGTGAGTACTTTTTCCCACAAGATAGGCCCGCTAAGATAAACAAAAGTGAATACAATTATCCATAGTTCGATCAACCTTTGTTTAGAAACAAAGGGAGAGCACACACCATAAGCTTACTCACACTCGCAAAGTGTTTTGTTCAATTTCAACACAAAACTGAAGTGTGGAGGTAATACTTTTGACAACTTAATATCACAAAAAGACTTTTGATTCTCAAGATCACCGTGAGGTGCAAGAGAAGCACATACACCTTTTATATGATATTACTATGTTAAAAGGATTACAAAACATCAAAGACACATGTTCATTTTAATCCTCAAAGCAAGAAATGGGTTCCTTTTAAAAGCACCAACTTTGAAGTGTGAGAGTTGCCTTGTTCAATTTTAAACCTTTAAACAAAATCTATTATATTTTTTCTAGGTTCTTTTTAGCCCTTTTGCAACTTTTGAAAAGAAATTTGATTGTTCATTTTAAAACCCAAAAAGAAATTTAGTTGTTTCTAAGGCAAATGAAATTAACAAATTTCTTTCAAACAAAATTTTGAAAATCCTTAAAGAGTGTTGAACAACACTTTAGTGTTTAAAAAAACTTTGTGCATAATGAACATCATGCCATGATGAACCTTCTACCTTGCTTTTGTCCTTGCTCCAACCTACAAAATGACAGAAAATAGAGAGCACAAAAAATAGAAAAATCAAAAATCAAAAAGCACATGTTAAATTTAAAACTTGATTATTTTCCGTAGTAGAGTTAGCGGGTGTGGCATAGTTAGCGGGTTCAATGTAGTTTAGAACAAGGGCAGTGCTATATAGCACTGCGCAGTCAACTGGGTGCAATGCAATTTAGTAGGCGACGGAGTTTGGAAGCGATGAAATCTAGAAAGATTTGAAATTTGTAGGTGGGAAACGATTGCGTTTCAGTATATCATCATGGTTTACATGGGGTTCAGTGCAATATAGCACCACATTTCAGTAAGCGGTGCAATACAGGGCCACATGAATTACCCACAGTGCAGTTTCCTGTGTGTAGACAAAAAATATTAGAAAACCACAAAATTTTTCACAAAAACGTGATGAAATTATTGATCATGCCCTCCTTCTAGCGCCAAAATGTGAACCCCTAAACCTGCAAATGCACAAGAAACAACAAACAATCCAATGGTTGAATGCCACTTGTCACCATGTGAATGGTTGATGGTTGTGCACATTTTGGCCAAAGTGCCAATAAATGCAATTAGTTTGAATTTGAATTTTTGAAATGACTTGTTGAAGAGGGAAGGGGAATGAAGTTAATGTCACTTGGCTCAAGGCAAAGGACATGTAAAAGGCCTTAAATTCCTTGTTGGAAGGACCAAGTCAACTTGGCCTATTTGAATTCAAATTGAGGGAATATTCCCTTTTGATGTCATGTGAGGGAAAATAGAGAATTAAATAAATCAAAGTAATTGATTTATTGTGAAAGTTGCATTCTCTAGAGGATTTTAGTGAGAGGGATTAACTTAATCAAGGTTTTGATTAATTTAATAGGCTATTTAATGATTTGAAAATTTTGACTCAAATAGATGAATTGATTTAAATCAAAATTGAGAGGAAATGATTAATTAAATAAATGATTTGATTTATTTAACTAAGGAGGAATATGTTAGATTAAATCAAATAAGGTTTAATTTATTTAATTTAATAAGAGGACTTTAGAGATTTTCATCAAATAAAATGATTTATTTAATTAAACAGAGATGTAAGATTAATTAACTTAAATTGATTAATTTAATCACTAAGGGAGGCAAACTTAATTAAATGAATAATGATTGACAAAATATGATGAAATGTTGTTAGTAATCGGGATCAAGTGTGACAAAACGAAATTGTACATTTTCCATGTCTACAGTATGCTATGTGATGTTTTATATGCTTACATGATAATGATGTATGGGTGCAATGATGAATCTATATGTTCCTATGCTACGATTCTTATCTGATGTTCATATGTTGCTTATTTGATTATGACACAATTATGTATGGATTCAATTATGATTTGATAATGTGTAGATTATGATTCTATGATGCTTTATAAATGATGTTTTATGCTATTAGATGGATGCAAATGAAATGTGATACAATTTATTTTTTGTATTTTCTTGATGCAAATATATGATGTAATGTAATGGATGGATGAATGATATGCAAATGATCATGTAATGTAGTTTGTTATTTTTATATTTTCCTAATGTAAATATATGATATATGCGATGAATTTTATTATGCAAAAGTGATGCAATGCACTTCTTTTTGTGTTTTCTAATGCAAATATTATGATGCAATGTATGGATAGATGTATGAAATTTTTAATGCATTCTAATGTATGTATGATATACAAAATGATTATGCAACTATATGGAAATTATATGTTTTTAGCAATGTCAAGTATACTGAATCCATTAATAATAGAGATAATATCATTTTTTAAAATTGTGCTAGCCTTGGAAAATCCTGAAATATAGATGCAAAACTAATATGTATGCAATCTAATCTACCATGCAAATCTAAAATGCAATGTTTTCATTCCATTAGCCAATTTTTCGTGCTTGTTATCATCATTGAGCCTTTATTATGTTGAAAGGTAGTACAAACATCAATGGTATAATTATACCATGATGACCTGAGTAAAACTTCCATACAACTTCTGTTGATTTTTGATAGTGCAAGATAACACAAGCATCTAGGTATAATGAAACCGAGATGACCAGAGCATCACTTGTGTAAAAAGACAAGAGTTAATCATTTTCCCATGTAAATTCAAAATGTCATCAATGATACTTTGTAGATCATGTCTCATGAAAATTTTCATAGTAGTAATGATTAACTCATAGACAATAGACAAATAATAGACCATTCTCCTTCCTAGCTCCTCTATTTTAGGACATCATTGAGGTACTCCAAAGAGATGATAACAAAAAAAAAATCTCAACCATTGAGTATGTGTGCTAAAACCATGATTCAAAAGAACATCATCCATTTAGATTTACTTTGATTTGATTGATTTTAGCTATTTGATATGGATGGTGTTTGAGTTTTGAAAGATTGATGTAGTTTCAATGTTGAGCTATTTTGCTTTGATCTTTGTGTTTGTGATGATGTTGTACAATTGTTTTTCTATTGGTTTAAGTTAAAGGTTTATTTGCCCCTAGTGAGTTCATGATTTTTCCCCTAAGCTAGGGTGAGACACTACCGAGATGCCAAGATATGTACATGAGGCTCTTTGATGACAAGAAAAATGATGGAAGAGCTAATCTATCACAACTAGCGCATGTTTCCAGATTTGTACTACTTTTTTTTATTGCACTTTTCTAGATTTTATGATTTTTTTGACCTTTTTTTGTCTTTTTTGTATTTTTTCTCTTTTTCTGATTTTTTTGTATTTTTTCAAGACTTTTAACATGCACTGGATGATTTAGGTGTAGAACTTCTTAAGATGCAGACTATTAATAGGATCATCAAACAAATCCCCTTTAGGTGTAGACAATTAATATGCTCCTGATCCATAGACTGATACAAGGACAAAGGGTCCTAGCTAATTCAGTTCAAACTTTGCTTTCTTTTCTCTATCTTGTTGATTATGAAGATTTTATTTCAAGGCCAAGTCACCAACTTGAAATTTTCTTGGTTTAACTTTGTGATTGTAACTTTTGGACATCCTTTGTTTATAGGCTTTTAGTTGATCCACAACTTGTTGATGACACTCATCCAACAATTCCAACTCTTGTAACCTAGACACCTGATAATCTTCATCTGAAATGATCCCCTTCAGTGACACATAGAGTGATGGTAGCTCCACCTCAATAGGTAAAATGGCCTTTGATATATAGATGAGAGCATATGGTGTGGATACTAGTTCGGTATGCCCATAGAGCAAGATTCAGTTGAATGTGCCAATCATGTCTAGCATCGTTGATGGTTTTCTGTAGGATCTTCAAAATGGTTTTTTTTGAGGCCTCCGCTTGGCCATTTCCTTGAGGGTAGTATGGTGTAGAAAATAGATGTTGGATATGAAACCTTTCACAAAGTTCTTGGATGTATTAGTTCTTGAAAGGTCTACCATTATCAGTAACAATGGTCTCAGGGATACCATACCTACAAATGATGTAATTTAGGATGAAGGATATGATCTATTTTCTAGTGATTGTGGTTAGGGGGACAACTTCAATCCACTTTGTAAAATACTTCGTAGTTGTAATGATGAAATTGTGTCCATTTAACGAAGGTGGATGAATTTTTCCTACAAGATCCAGTCCCCACTGATAGAAAATCCATGTTGATGCAAATGGTTGTAACTCTTGGGTTGGTGCATGTATCAGGTTTCCATGAATTTGATATTTTTGGCACTTCTTGACGAATTGAAAAGACTCCTCCATATTCAGCCAGTAATACCCCAAACGTAGGATTTTCTTTACAAGAGTTAGTCCACTTGAATGAGTTCCATAGATATCATCATGAACTTAATGTAAGGCCATTTTAGATTCATTATGTTCAAGAAAATTAAGGAGAGTTCCATCAAGAACTCTTTGGTAGAGTACATTCTCTATCAGGGTGTGTTGGGCAGCTTGGTGGATGAAGTTACATTTATAGTTTTGGGATAGTGGAAGGGTGTTATCTCTCAAATAAGCATAGATCTTCCCATTCATTGAGGACTCAACACCAACTAGATGGAAAATGACTTGGGATTCAAGGTTGTCATAAGTAGGATTAAGCACTTGTTCCACCATGAACTCATAACGGTTTTGTTTTTCAGGTATCTACAAGAGAGAAGTGATTGTTTCCATCACATCAACATTTGTGTTATCTACTCTTGGGATCTGCTCAAATTTGATGTCAAAAAAATACTTTTTAAAATCATCCACCATTCTCTTATACGGCATCAACTTGTCATCCTTTGTTTAATAATCATCGTTCACCTAGTTTATGACTAGTTGATGATTTCCATAGACTTGCAATTATGTGATCCTTCATTTGACTACCACCTCGATCCCAAGGATGAGTGCTTCGTACTCAACCATGTTCTTTATGCAAGGAAGCATGAGCCTATAAGACTTCGGGATGGTATGTCCTTGAGGTTTGACAAACAAAATTTTGGCACCTAATCTATGTTTCATGTAAGACCCATAAAAATATAACGTCTAGTGTTGTGATGATATGGTAAGGATATTTGTATCAGGAAACTCAATGCTCATTGGATGGCCATCTTGTAGTGGTTCTTCAACTAACTGATCATCTATCACCTGACCCTTGATGGCTCTTCGATCTACATATTGAATATCAAACTCACTCAAAACCATTTACAAGCTGGCTAGTCTTCCTATTAGGACAACTTTATTGAGTAAATACTTCAATGGATCAATTTTAGCTATGTGTTTGACTGTATGAGTTAAGATGTATTTCCATAGCTATTGAGTAGAAAATACTACATCCAAACAAGATTTTTCGATGAAGGTGTAGTTTATTTCATAGCCATTCAATTTTCTACTAATATAATAAATATCCCTTTCTTTTCCTATAGAATCTTCCTATTCTAAGAGAGGGCCCAAAGGTAATTCAGTTTTTGCTATGTAAAGTAATAATGGTTTTCCTTTTATAGGTGGCACCAGTATGGGTGGATACATTATATACTTTTTCAGTTGATTGAATGTTTCTTCACATTTTATGTCCCATTTGAAGGAGACATTTTTATGTAGCAAGTGATTAAAAGGATGACTTTTATCTACTAGTTGTTCAATGAGCCTCCTGATAGATTGGAATCATCCCTATAGAGATCTCAGCTGATTGATGTTCTTTGGTGGTGGAATTTCAATGATTGCTTTGATTTTGGTAGGATCCGCTTCGATGCCTTTTTTTGACACTATGTACCCCAACAGTTTTGCTGATGTCACACCAAACACACACTTCTTTGGGTTTAATCTTACATTAAATTTTTCCAGTCGAGTGAAGACTATGTCAAGATTTTTAGGTATCCCTTTTGGGTGAATGATTTCGCCAAAAGGTCATCTACATAATCCTCCATAAAGGTATGCATCATGTTATGGAAGATGGTGGTCATTGCTTGCTGATATGTTGCTCCTACATTTTTCAAACCAAAAGGCATGATGTTCCAGCAGAAGGTACCCCATGGACATATGAACATTGTTTTCTCTTGATCTTCCAGTGCTATTTTTATCTGATTATATCTTGAAAAGCCATCCATGAGTGATAACATGCAATGTCCTGTTGGCAAGTCCACAATGATATCAATGTTGGGAAAAGGAAAATCATCCTTTGGACATGCTTTGTTGAGGTCTCTAAAATCTGTACATATCCTGATGTTTCCATTTGGTTTAGAAATGGGTACAATGTTATAAATCCACTCAACATAATCAATTGATCGAATGAATCCGACATCTAAAAATTTATTTAATTCTACTTTTACCAACAAGGTGATATGTGTATGCATTTTCCTGAGTTTCTATTTGACAAGTTTCACTTCAAGTGGTAGAGATAAGTGATGCATTATCAAATATGGATCTATACCTAGCATTTCATTGTATGACCAAGAATAGTTGACTTGTCTCTGTTTAAAGAATTTGATGAAGCTTGGCTTTTCTTGATCTGTCAGGGGTGCTGCTAGATATAGGGTCTTTACTATTTTTGTTGTACCAACATTGATGTATTGTGTAGGTTCAAATAGTATTGATGATCTTTCATGATAGTGTTTAGTAAGAGTGTCAAATCTCCCATCCTTTAGTGCCTCAAAGAGGTTTTCACCATTAAATGGAATCCTTATTTTTACTTTTTATTGATCTAATACTACTATTAAATGGTTTTCACCATTAGATCTATTTTTAATATTGATTTTGAAGTTGGGAGATTTGACACCCTCTTGGTTGGAAACTTTGTTTAGGAGATTCGATGGTGGAACAGGTTTTGGGATTATTAGGGAAAAGCAAGTTAATAATGGCATCATCATTTGCAAAGAGATGGATGTCAAGAGGCTCGGTTTTCTCCCAGTCAATGAGTTCAGGATGTACCAGGGGTAAAGAGTCCCTGGATTGGTTTGAGTCAAAGGTGGTAAGTGTTAGGATTGCAATGTCATTAAGGTTTTTGATAGCAATGTCAACATCTATGATGTTACTCTCCTCCATATCGTCTATCTTGCTCAATGTTTGTTTTTCCTCACTTGATCCATCGATATGTTGTGATCCAAATTCAAGATGTCTAGGCCCTGAGCTTTGTCCCTCGATCCATATGGGTGTATACCTTTGTACTACATCATCTTCCTTATCTTGACAAGACTCCTTAGATATTTAATCCCACTCATACTCATTTGAATTGGTCTCTAAACTATCTTGCAATTGTAGGATTCACTCAACAACCTTCTCTTTTATGTCTTCCTTTGTTTATTCTTTATAGCCTAGCCCTTTCTTGTCTTTTGTATGGAGTGTGAGAGGCTGGATTGGTTCTACGATGCCTTCTTTTGTTTTTCCAATAGGTCCTTGTCCTTCATACCCCATCTTCTCTAAGATTGTTTCTCCTTTACCATATTATTCTATTTGGATATTCGAAGTTGATGTTTGTGATTGTTCTTTGTCTTTGTACAACTAGCTTACAATTTCCTTATCCTCAAATTCATCAGCTTGAGTGCTTTCTTTTATAAATCTACCATCAAAGAGTGTGATTGGTTGTGAAGATGTTTATCCTGATGTTGATGGATGCCCATAGGATTTTCATGAAGGTAGTAACTATGAAAGGCACAATGATTGCTCAAATGAGTATTCACCCATACCTTTGTCTCTTAACTGGATCTTTTGAAACTGGTTTGATATGGAATTTAGTTGGATTTCTTGATTTTATGGAGTAGGATTACCAATGCCTTTTTCTTTTAGCTGAACCTTTTCCTCAAGCTGATTTGATGAAGAATTTTCTTGACTTTCATTACTTGATGATGTAGAACCACTGATACCTTTATCTTTTTATTGGTCCTTTTTCTCAACCCATTTTTTTTAAGAATTTATTTTTCTTTCATTGCTAGGTGAACTAGAAGTGTTAGCATCTATGTTATGTGGTATAAAATAATCTTGAACTTCTTTGAGCATGTTGCAGTTCTGAGGGTTGTTAGAATCAGCTGAAATGGTGATTTCCTATCCATTGAAAGGAAATTTCAAGCATTGGTGGTATGTTGATGACACTACTTACATTTCATGAATTCAAGGACATCCCAAGAGTATGTTATATGTCGACTCTTTGTTAACACCTGGAAAATTATATATTTCACAATTGGCCCCACTTGAATGGGTAACACAATCAGTCTGTGGGAGGATCTCTCTTCATCATCATAGGCTTTTGATAGTTATTTTTCTTCTAGCATCAATGGCATTTTTAGAACACGTTTAACCTGGTGTTTGTGAATTAGAACCTCAATGTGGAGGGCAACATTGTGTGGATGGGTAACTGATACATCATCATGTTTGGAAAATGATAGGTAATGAGGTGCGGTCAAGTGTTCCACCATAGCCTAGAACTGACAAACTTCTAGATTATTTGGTATTGTGGTGGCTACTAGGGCTTGTTCTAAAATTTCTTTGTGAGCTGGGGAAATTTTCAGCAATTCCAATATTGATATTTGAGATGGTATTTTATGTAATTGATCAAATATATTGTATTGATTTGTAGAGGCAACAACTTTCTTAGATGTAGATCCTTTCAATATCACTTTGGCCTACCCTCTTGTGGTTGCATTGACTGGTTGATGGTCTTGTTTTTCTCTGATTTTAATGACATTAATCTGATTATCATTTACAACAACATTTATGATTAGATTGATTAGTATATGTAATTAATTTGATGTGATCTGGTGCTAATGAAATGAAGATGAGTTTCAGTTGTAACTGTGCTTTGTTCATTCTCAATTATGATGTCATTATCTTGAATCTCAACTATAATAGTCTCTTTTTGGCTCTTGATTCCGATATCTTTGGTTTGATTTTCAACCACTTCATTATGGTGAATGATGGAATCATAAACATAATTCACATTTTTTCCTTTGGTGTTTGATGAAGAGGACTCCCGCTTTTCGTAGTTTGGTAAAGGATTATTAAAAACTCCATGATCAGCATTTGTTTGGGATCCTTCTACAAATATTTATTTTCTATTAATCACATCTTGTACCAAATGCTTCAGTTGCATGCAATCATTTGTCTTGTGTCCTCTATTAAGGTGGAATTCACAATAATTTGCATTGTAAGTGTGAATAAGTAATGAGTAAAATAACTAGAACCACCTCTTAATACGACATTATATCAATAAATATAATCAACAATTAAGCTATTAAAAACCATAAATCTATTGAAAGCATCATATTGCTCTCTATCTCCAAATATTTATTAAACCACTATGGCTCTTAGATCATGTAAGCACTGTGACTATTAAAATGACAATCATAAGAATGAGAAGTTGTCCAAATGAAGGAAATTAATCCTATATGATGATATTGTAAACTAAATTGAGATGAAACTAATAAATTAAAGCTCTAGTAATCTATGATGCAACCATGGTTATGATTCTACTGATGCTATGATTGCTAAAATAATATTGTTATGATGCTTGATTGCTATTTCCTGCAGAGTCAGATTGCACAAAGTTGGGATCCATTTCTTGTTGAGAAAGGTTGTATTTATAGATTTGCACAGGGGTAGCAAAGTAGAGGCTTGGATTCTATTAGAACCTAAAATTTCCATCTAAAACCCTAAGGTTTTCCCACAAATTTCCACAAATTTCCATAAAAGTCCTAAGGTTTTATTCTCATTTGAATCTATTATTTACCTACTTTTTCATAAAAGTGGTTTATTTTAATCCCCGTCCATTTCATTATTCACTTTATACCATTACCGCTACTTTTAAAAAATAAAAAATCATTTTAACCATATTCGCTATACCGTGGGGGGACATCATACTGTCCGTGGTAGCGCGGTGGTCAGGTAGCAATCAAAGGAGCTAGCATGAAGTGTTTATCATGCTACCACATGCGATCAATTCATTGACCATGGTAGCATGGTAAACCATTAGTCATTGGAAAAGTGGCTAAGGGGTTGGCAGATAGTGTTCACCGCGGTACGGCGTGTGGTCAAACCACAGACTGTAGTGGCCGTGGTAAATAGGTAGCAGTCGGTGAAGGCAATTTGATGAACGGATGGTAAAAAATGAAGCAGCTACTGCGGTAGCACGGTGGATGAGGATAGTCAGTGAGTTAAGAACGGATAGCGGTTTGTAGAATGGCCACCGTAGTACAATGGGAAGGTAAGGGTGAGACCGTTGTGGTGGCGGTAAATGGTGGAGATGGTCATCAACGATCAAACACCATGATACTGCAGGTGGCTAAGTCAAAACCCGTGGTAACACGGTAAAGCAATAAAAGCTACAAGAATTAAAAGGTAAAGGCAATGCATAAAATGATAAATCAAAGGTGATCTATGTAAAAGATATTTGATTTGCCGATAAGGAATTAATTAAATATTTTTGTTATATCATAAAAATGTGAACAGTTGTAACTGTAATATGAAGGGACATGACCCTTGGCATCTATTGTATAAATAGTTTGAAATTTAGTTGCAGAAAGGAGAGATTCAAGGGTTAGAGGGTAGTAGTCAGATTTTCCCAAAGAAGGGATTGGGGAATGTACAAAAATACACGGATCTTTCTTGAAATAGTGTAATGGAGAATGTGTTTTAAATTGGTAAATTTCTTTTGGTGTTCAGTTGTTATGTTAAAATAAATCTAAATTCTTTATCTTTGGTTGTCTCCAACTTGAGATCTTTCTGTCATTTAAATCAGTGTATCAAGTATATTTATGATTTATGAAAGTGTTCTCCCATTTTGTGTGATTTAATTAGTTGGTGTCTGCAAGTCAGAGTTAAAAGTCTTCTAATAAATCATAGTGATTTAAGGATTTCATTTGGATTGTTGAAGTAGAACTAGATTAAGAAACATCTCAGCACCGTTTATGCAAGACATATATAAATGAAGTTATATGCCAGTCAATAAGACTTCATTTTAATGTGCATAACAACTAGAGTTAAGCCAATAAGAGAGAACATATATCATTTTTGTTTTGACTCCATTTCCCATGTGGATAGAAGGCACTGATCTGCCTCAACCCAGAGATAGAATTTCATATCAAAAAATTCATTCAAATCTTTCATTTGTGCAGTAGGAGTAAAAGTAGTTGTAGTATATTTGTCTATCCACCACCCTTGCCATTGTGGGTAGATTATTGCATCAGGAAGTTCATTTCAAATCTGCATCATTCATTAGGTTCACCCACCTTGGTCTAGCAGAACCTAAAGAGAAGAATGTACAATTGCATCAATTGGCCTTGTACGTTGACCAAAAGTGTAGTAAGAGCTTGACAAACTCTTCTGGTTAAAACCTGCATTTTTTGAGTACCGACAGATTCAATCTGGAGGATTGAATTGTGAGAGATTGAGAAGATTGAGAAGATTTTTGAAATGGTTCCTACCCATGAAAACACCAGGCAAGATGATAGGAAGAATTGATGAAAGAGGATTGAGAGATTGATTTCTAATTTGTCTCCAAAGCTTCTCGTGAATGCCAGTTGAATTAATTAGATATAAAATATCTATTTTATTGGTGAGTGAATAAAGGAAATTAATTTATGCCCTTATTTGAATGTTTGGATTTATTCAAATTTAGAAAAATAAGATATTTAATTAAATAAACCAAATATTTGATATTTTCTTATTTAATAAGAAGGGATATGATAATTAAATAAAAACTTTAGGACATCTTTATTTAATTAAGAGGAAATATGATAAAAATAGAAGAATTAATAGTGAACTTAATATAAATAAATATTTCTATTTATTTATTAAGTAGATGAATTTAACTATGATAATTAAATAAAAAAAAGTGAAATTTATTTATTTAATTAAGATGAAAATAATAGAATAGAGATTAAAGAATTTATGAGGAACTATATAAATAAATATTTCCATTTATTTAATAGTAGAGGAATTAAGGGTAATAAATTAAATAAATCATATTTAATCAATTGGATTCTCTAGACCATTTTTAGGTGTATACATTTTGCCCCTCTTTGAAGAGATGTGTTTACACATTGCTTCAAAGAAAAATTTGCTGCTGCTACTAGTATCAATGAAAAAACAAAAATTCAATATGCCCCAGACATTGATTTTCAGGTGATTGATGATAATATGCCCCCTTGGGAAATAAATTTATGATTTGTTGATTTTTTTGGATTTTTCGGAAATTTTCAAATTTCTAATGATTTTTCATTGATTTGATGATGATTTGATGAAAAAAATAATTTATCTCCCAATGATGATGAATAAATTTTTCCCCTTGGATGAATTCAATTAATCTCCTAGTTAAAATGTTAAAAATCCCACAAAATTCCACCTTTAAGAGCCTAATAAAAGGTCAAAAAGGTCATTTTCATACTCATTTGTGCATTTGAATTTTGAAAACTTTGTGAGAGAGACATATTTGAGCCACTTGGAGTAGGATGTCAATTCCTTACCACAACCACCTGTTCGAGCATGTGCAATATCACCAGTTCCTACCTCTTATGAACCTTCAATACGTACCCATAATCCTCATCATATTTCGTGCAATTTCATTTTTCATGCATTTTTTCGTATTTTTAAATTTTATGTAGTTTTAGCACTTCAAGTATGCATTATAGCACTTCGCACTCTGGTGTAGCACTCCTAGGGTCTTTTTTAGTGCTTCAAAAAATTAGCACTTTCATTAGATATTTTAGCACTTTCATAGGCTAGTTTAGCACGTCAAAACTAGGAGTGCTTTGATAGGATAAATTAGCACTTCGATAGTTTAATTAGCACTTAGAGGGTTTTAGTGTTTTGAGCT
>CM021109.1:176887973-177012093 GCA_007115665.2 Sequoiadendron giganteum | reverse complement strand
AGTTCTGAGAGATCCAAGAGATCTTGGTGCTTCTAATGGGAGAGGTACTGGTCCTGAGTTCCCTGCGTTGTCTGGCAGTAATAGATCTTAGGTGCTTGATATGATTTCATGATATTTTTGAGACATGATGTATACTTTGATTCAACTAGTTTTGATGATATATCTTATTTATTTCAGACTTCATTGTATACTTGACATTGATGATTTATATGATTTTTATGATATGCAACAATTTTTTATCAATCTATGATGGTTCTATTATAATTATATGATGGATGCATTTAATTTTGATGTTTTATATGCCATGTGATGATTCTAATTATGATGTTATAAATATAGTTTATATGATGATGATATGCTTATGATGTATTTTAATGATATATGATATGCGATGTAAATTGAATACGTATATTTTTTTTTGTGAATGCAAACATATGATGTAAGAAATGGATGAAAATGATGTGTTGAGATTATGTGATGTAATAAGTGGATAAAATGATATATGATATGTTGAATGAATGCATGACATGTGATGTGATTGATGGATGAATGAAAATGTGATGATATAAATTTATTTTTGAGATTTTCTTATGCAATGTTCATATGATATGATATGATATGAATGCAAAATTTAATCAATTCAAATGTATGAATGATCAAATGATAATCAAATTCTTTTGTATGCAAACTAAAAATAATGATGCAACTATATGACCATGATGATTTTTTTGTTAATGTCAAGTATACTCAATATTTTAATAGAAAATATTTATCATCAATTTGAATCCTTAATAAGCCTTTGTAACAAACCCTCTGCAGATGAAAAAACTATTATGAATGTAATCTAATTTAATCATGTAGATCTACATGCAAAAAATTGGTATTTTAACAGTATTTTTGTGCTTTGTATCATCATAGAGCCTAAAAAATGTTGAAAGTGATTACAAGCATCAATGGTATAATTTAGACCATGATGACCTGAATACTACTTCCATGATTTTTGATATTGCAAGTGAACACAAGAATCTAGGTATAATTAAACCGAGATGACCTGAGAATTTCTTGCGTAAACATACAAGAATTAATCACTTTGCTATGTGAATTGGAATGTCATCCATGATACTTTGTAGAGCACTTCCCATGACAATTCACATAGTAATTATGATTAATTCATAGACAACAGACATAAAATATCATTCTCCTTCCTAGCTTCTCTAGCTCAAAACATCATCGAGTTGCTCCAAAGAAATGATAATAATGATCAACATACAACATGTCCAACCTTTGCTTAAAGTATTTCAATCATTATTTAGATTAGATCATCCATCTTGATTTTATGAATTTTTTGTGATTTTCTAAGCTTTTTTGGACCGAACCTAGCCTAATGACCTATCCTAGGGGCCTCGGGGGCTGATCAAAGATTAGCCTTGCCTATGTTATACACGTAGAGACCATGTATTCTGACTAAAATAGACTCATGTTTTTTCTTTGACTTTTTGGGACTGACCCTTTTTTTCTTTTATTGGATTTTTTGTTGTGATATGGATGTCCCATGTGTTTTTGATGGTGATTGATGTTCCATGTTGGGTTGTGTTTCGATCATTTTTTTTGTTGCATTTTGCTAAGCTCGATGTTTTATTTCCCCTAGTGATGTGTAGATGTTTCCTTCAAGCTAGGGTGAGATAGGACTATTTGCAATGATATGATAATGGATGCAAAGTGATGGTGAAAGTAACGACCATGATATGTACCCCAATAGATGGTGAAAGCTAGTGAAATCACAAGTTGCGCCTGTTTCCAGTTTTTTCACTATATGTTTTTATTGCACTTTTTCATATTTTTATGATCTCTTTTTTTTTAATGTATTTTTCTATTACCAAGACACTTGTTTGCTAGGTTTTCATCAAGGAAGCCATTTTTCAAAAGTTTAAAATGTGCACTAGGTGATTTTGGTGTAGTATCTTCTAAGATGGATATTGTTGATGGGTTCATCAAACCAATCCCCTTCAGGTGTTGATAGTTGATAAGTGCCTGATCCATACACTGATATGATGACAAAGGGACCTAGCCATTTAGGTTCAAACTTCCCTTTCTTTTCTCTATCCTGCTGATTTCTAGGGTTCTCTTTTAGGACCAAATCACCAACCTGAAAGACTAGGTTTTACCCTATGATTGTAGCTCCTTGACATTCTTTGTTGGTATGATGCTAGATGATTAACAACTTGTTGAAGATTATCATCCAATAGTTCCAGTTCTTGAATCCTAGATACTCTATATTCCTCATCTGAAATGATTCCTTTTAGTGACACATGGAGTGATGGAATCTCTACCTCAATGGGTAGTAGGCCTCTAATCCATATACCAAAGCATATGGTGTAGCTCCTATCAATGTTATAATACTAGTTATGTAGTCCCATAGTGTAGGATTAAGCTGAACATGCCAATCATGTCCAACATCATTAACCATTTTCTTGAGTATTTTCAGAATTGTCTTGTTAGAGGCCTCTGCTTGGCCATTTCCCTAAGGATAATACGGTGTTGAGAAATGATGTTGGATATGAATTTTTTCACACAATTCCTAGACATCTTGGTTTTTAAATGGTCATCCATTATCAGTGATAATGGATTGAGGTATGTCATCCATTATCAGTGATTATGTAGTTCAATATGAATGACGAGATTTGTTTTCCAATGATAGTTGTGAGAGGAACTGCTTCTATCCATTTTGTAAAGTATTATGTCACTGTGATTATGAACTTGTGTCAATTGGATGAAGATGGATTGATATTTCCTACCAAGTATAGTCCCCATTGAAAAAAGGGCCATGTTGATGTGAATGGGTGTAATTCTTGAGCTGGCGTGTGGATCAAATTACTATGAATGTGACACTTTTGGCACTTCTTGACAAACTGATAAGACTCCTTCTCCATACTTGGCTAGTAATACCCTAAACTAAGGAGTTTCTTTGCTAGAGTTATACCACTTGAATGAGTTCCTTAAATACCTTCATGAACCTCATGTAAGGTTGTCTCAGATTCATTATGTTCTAAACATCATAGAATAGTACTATCTAGACCTTGACGATAGAGTATGTCAGGCAGATTGGCAGATGAAGTTGCATTTTTGGTTTTTGGAAAGATCGGGAGGAAGGATGTTGTCTTTTAGGTATGCATAGTTATTTTCATATATGGAGGATTCAACGGTATCTAAATGGTATATGGCTTGGTATTCTGAACTATTATAAGAAGGATTACATACTTCTTCTACCATAAACTCATAACAACCATGTTTCTTTGGTAATTGTAAAAGAGAAGAAATTATCACCATAACATCTACCACTTTATTTTCTACCCTTGGAATTTTCTTAAATTTGATATTGAAAAAGTATTGTTTGAGATCATCTATCAGCTGCTTATAGGGAATCAACTTCTCATCTTTCATTTGATATTCGTCATTTACTTGATAAATGACTAGTTGAGAATCCCCATATACTTGTAACTCTGTGATTTTCCATTCAACTGCCACTTTGATGCCAATGATTAATGCCTCGTATTCTACCACATTATTTGTACATGGAGACATTAGTCTATAATATTTTGGGATGGTGTGTCCTTGGGGTGTGATGAACAAAATTCTTGCACGAGATCCTCTTTGTGTATATGATCCATCAAAGTAAAGTATTCATTGTTGTGTTGTTACTGTAAGAATGTTTGCATCAGGAAACTCCATTTTCATAGGACGATCATCAGTTAAAGGAGCTTAGGCCAATTTTTCAGCAATCACTTGACCTTTGATGGCTCTTCTTTCCACATACTGAATATCAAACTCACTTAAAAGCATGACCGATTTGGAATGTCTACCTGTTAAAGCGGCCTTACTGAGTAGATACTTTAATGGGTCAATTTTTTCTATGAGCCTGATTGTGTTAGTCAACATGTAATGCCACAACTACTGGGTAGAAAATACTACTTCCAAACAAGATTTATCAATGAAGGTATAATTTATTTCATAGCCATTCAAAGTTCTTTTGATGTAGTAAATGTCTTGTTCCCTTCCTTCATAATCTTCTTGTGCCAACAGTGCTCCTAAAGAAATATATGTTGTTGCCATGTATAGTATTAAATTTCTTCCTTCTATAGGTGGCATGAGAATAGGTGGTGACATTAGATATTGCTTTATTTTATTGAAAGTTGTTTCACACCCTTGATCCCCTTTGAACAGAACATTCTTATGTAATAGATGATTAAATGGGTGACTTTCGTCTATAATCTGGGATATAAATCTCCTGGTTGATTATAGCCTTCCCTCTAGTGACCTTAGTTGGTTGATGTTTCTAGGTGGTGGAATTTCCATTATTTCCCTTACCTTTGTTGGATCTACTTCAATACCTTTTTCTAAGACTATGTATCCTAAGAGTTTTGTTGATGTAACCTCGGAGATACATTTCTTAGGGTTTAGTCTGACATTGAACTTTTGTAACCTTGTGAAATTTTTTCCCAAGATATCCAGATGTCCTTCTTTGGAATAATATTTATCTATAATATCATCCACACAATCCTCCATAAAGGTATTCATCATATCATGGAAGATAGTGGTCATTTCTCTTTGATAAGTTGCCCCTGTATTTTTCAAACCGAAGGGCATGACATTCTAGAAAAAGGTTCCCCATGGACATGTGAATGTAGTTTTCTCTTGATCTTCTTGTGCTATCTTGATTTGGTTGTAACCAGAGAAACCATCCATTATTGATAACATGGCATGCCCTACTATTAATTCCACGATGATGTCAATATTAGGCAAGGGGAAATCATCCTTGGGGAATGCCTTATTTAGATCCCTAAAATCTATACATATCCTGATACTATTATCTGGCTTTGATATTTACACAATATTTGATATCCATTCCGCATAATCAATAGACCTAATGAATCCTTCATACAATAACTTCTTCAGGTCAGCTTTTACCATTAATGTGATATGTGGATGCATCTTTCTCAATTTTTGTTTTACAGGTTTGATTCCAGTAGGTAAAGACAAATGATGCATTAAAATATTTGGTCTAAACCTGGTATATTGGAGTATGACCAAGCAAAATTAATGCTTCTTTCTTCAAAGAATTTGATAAATTCAAGTCTTTCTTGTTCTGTCATAGAATCTGCCAGATATAAAATCTTTTCTCTTTCTTTTGTACCAATGTTTGCAGATTGTGTAGGCTCCACCAAAATTGATGACCTTTCATGATAATGCTTTGGAAGGGTGTCAAATATCCCATCTTTCAGTGCCTTAAAGAGGTTTTCACCGTTTGATGCATTCTTTATTTTTCTCTTTTCAAGATCTAATACTGCCATAGAATGGTTTTCACCATTAGATCCACTATTCCTTTTTTTTTTTTTGCAACTAGAAGATTTGACACCCTCCATTCGATCCATGTTGTTATGAGATTTATGCATAGAATTCGTATTAGGTTCATCATAACAAATAAAATTTATGATAGAATCATCATTTTCATAGATGGGTACATTTAGAGGTTCAATGGGTTCCCAGTCAATAAGTTCAAGATGGACTAAGGGTGGGAAGTCATCAGATTGACTTAGGTCGATGGCGGTAAGGGTTTAGATAGTTATTTAATTAGAGTTGTTATTAGGGATGTTAAGGTCAATGATGTGACTCTCCTCAAGATTATATAGTTCACTCGATGTCTATTCATCCTCACTTGAGTCATCGATATGTTGTGATTCTAATACAAGCGATCTAGAACCTGATCTTTGTCCCTCCTCACGTGTAGTTGCATATTGTTTTAGGACATCGATTTGGACATTTGTGTAAGATATATCAGAATATAGATCCCATTCATATTCATTAGAATCTATTTCAGAGCTATATCTTACTTGAAGGATTCTTTCCACTTCCTTCTTAGTCATTTCCTTTTTTTCTTCTTTTGAGTAACCTAGTCCTATCTTATCCTTTGAATAAAGAGTAAGAGGTTGAATTGGTTCTACGATGCCCTCTTTCCTTTTTCCAATAGGTCCCTATCCTTCATAACCCATTTTTTCTAAAAAAGCCTTTCTTTTTCCATACTTATCTATCTTGATGTTGATGTTTGTTGATGTCGATGTTTCTTCATCTTTGTACAACCAATCGAGGATAGCTTTGTTTTCTGATTCATCCTCTATAGTACTGGATTTCACAAATATTTCCTCAAGAACTATGGTAGGTTGTGATGTTTGTTGTTTTATCATTGATGGTTGTCCATATGACTTTGGAGATGGCATCAGTTGTGAAAGATTAAGAGACTGCTCAATAGAATATTGTCCCATGCCTTTGTCTATTAGCTGGACCTATTCTTGGAATTTTTGTGATAGAGAATTTAAAGGATCCTTATTGTCTGTTAATGTGGATTCAACAATATTTGTATCTTATGATTTATCCTTTTTCTCCACCCACTTGGATGTAATATTTGGAGGTTTTTCACCATATGATGAATTTGAAGTGCATGCTTCCCTATTGTGATGCACAAAAGTGTCTTGAGAAGTTATGAGTGTGTCACAATGTTGAGGATTATTATAATATGCTAATATGGTCACCTCTTGTCCATTAACTAGAAATTTCAAACACTGGTGATAGGTCAAAGGTACTGCCTATATTTCATGAATCCACGGACGTCCTAAGAGTATATTGTAGGTTAACTCTTTTTCTAGTACCTGGCATGCTATATTTTTCACCATTGGTCCCACTTGAATGGGCAACACAATCAGTCCTTTAGAAGATCTCTCTTCTTCATCATAAGCCTTTATTGTCATTTTTCTTTGGGCATCAATAGCATTATCGAAATAGCCTAGTGTACAGATTAACTTTAAAGTACAAATATTTAAACCATCTCCCCCATCTATTAGGACTCTTTTAACATGATATTTGTGGATCAAAACTTCAATATGGAGGGTGGTGTTATGTGGATGATTAAGTGACACATCATCCTATTAAAAGAATGATGGATAGTGTGGTGTGGTCAAATCTCCCACCATAGCTTGGAATTGACAAACATCTAGGTTGTTGGTTATTGTGGTGGCAACAAGTGCTTGTTCTAAAATCTCCTTATGGGATGGTGATAGTTTAAGGAGTTCAAGTATTGATATTTGTGCTGGTATTTTCTGAATTTGATTGATAATTTTGTATTGAATTGGATGTGGAGTGGTGTTTTTAGGTGCAACTCCCTTCAAAATTACCTTGGATTGTCCCCTTGTCATTACGTTAACCGGTTGATAGTCTTGTCTCTCCCTGATTTTTAAAACATTCATCTGATTGTCGGATATTTGTATGCCTGGGATTAGATCTAGGGGCATAATGTCACTGGTTTGGTTATTTTCCATGTGATTATTGGTCGTAGTATCACTTTCTACTTTAGATAAATAAATGATCTTGTTATCATAAACGTGATTGACATTTTTTCCTTTACTGTTTGTAGAAGATGACTCTCCCTTATTGTAATTTGGTAAAGGGTCTTTAAAGGCTGTATGATCGTTGTTGTTTTGATGTCCCTGTACGTATACCTTTTTGTTGTCAATCAGACCTTGGACTATATGTTTTAATTCCATGCAATAATTTGTCTTGTGTACCTTATTGTTATGGAAGTTACAAAAATCTGTGTCATTCCATCATGGTGGTTTGATTTTTGGATCCCAAAATCATGATTCTTGTGTAGTGATAAGACCACTTGCAACAAGTTCCCTCATCGTTGATTCCAGTGTTTGGCCTAATGGTGTGAATTGATGCGGGTTTGATGATTTTTGATACATTTGTGGTTTTCATTCTCCATTATTTAGATTATTGTTTTGATTGATATTTGACTTGATGTTTTGATCACTTTTTTGGTTTGTTTTTGCATTAGAGGTTGTCAAGTTAAAAATTGGCTTTGCATTTTTTAAGTCATTTGTAGTTTAGTTGATCCCGGTATTTCTTTTTTTTTTTTTCCAAAATTTAGGTTTTTCATTGTTGGTATATTGATTTGAGGAGTTGGTGTTGTTTGAATTTTCATTGTAGTGTTTTATCACCCCTTGTTTGACTAAGGATTCTTTGATTTTAAGGCCATTTTCAATCACTTTTTTGAATGTTGCAGGAAATTGTAATTTGAGCCTATAGCTCATTTCATCAGTCAAGTTATCCATGAATAACTCCATTTTTTTCTTCCTCGGGTATGGAGCGAGGATACCTAGCAAATAGTCTTTGCCATCACTGTAAAAAGGATAAGAATGTCTCACCTTTATTTTGCTTCATGTTATAGAGGTCCTTTATCGTGACATCATGTTCGATGTTAAAATAATATTGTGATATGAACCTATTGATGAGTTCTTCAAAAGTGTGTATTCCTAGTTGTAGTTTGGAAAACCACTCCATACAATGACCTACTAAACTTTCTTGGAAATAACCTCATTAGGTAAGCTTCTTCCTGTGTGAACTCTAAGCTCATGGTTCTAAATTCCCTTATATGGTTGATTGGGTCTCTCTTACCATTATATTTGCCATATTTTAGGAATTTTTAGTGCCTAAGGAATGGTATCATATCCATAGTTGGGTCAAAAGGATAAGGAAAAATGTCCTGTAATGCATACCTTTTCATATTTCCCTTTTGTATATCTTGAATTTTTTGTTGCAAATTTTGCATTTGTTGTGTTAGGGCCACAACTTGATTTGTGTTTGGCGTATGTTGTGGTATTTTAGTTTCATTTGTTCTAGGTGCTTCTTTTAAGCAATTGACATCGAAATCTTTGGAAATTTTGGCACTTGATTCAACTAGCATTAGGCGATATTTCTCCATGTCTTGCTCTAAGATCTTTTCCATAAATTTATGGATTTTTGGGTCCTGTTGCATTGCTTGTATGTCTTCTGCTATTACTTCATTTGTGTCATTTTGATGAAGTCCACTCCAAGGATTTTCTTTAGCCATGATGTTTGGTATTTTAGTTTCGTGATTGTACGATATCAAAATCCTGATGAGTAAACTTAACTCAATAATCAAGATTTTTGTTTTGATAATTGGACAATTTGTAGTTTACAAGATCTCTGTTTTAGTTGAAAATAGTTTGAATTGTAAGAACCTATTTCATTTCAGGTCTAAGACACTATCTAGACTGAGAAGATGTTTTTGTCTGATAAAAATTCGAGTTTTAGATGTCGACAAGTCTGATTGATATGTTTGTAAGCTCTCTGTTTTTTTTTTTTGGTTAATTTTATATTTAATTTCTTGAAGCACTAAAACATAGTGCAGAAGCGCTAAAATAGAGTGCAGAAGCACTATTTTGCAGAAGCACTATGCCAGTCTTCCAAAGCACTATTTTATGGAATTCTAAAACAAAGGTCAGAAGCGCTATGCTAGTATTTTGAAGCGCTATTTTGCAGAAGCACTAAAATTGAGGTCAGAAGCGCTGAAATAGAGGGTGTAAGTGCTAATTGGGATTTAGAAGCACTAAAATAGACCTTTGAAGTGCTACTTTGGGATTTAATGATTTTTTTTTGATTTTGACAAGATATCTCCACTAGTAATTTTTTGAAGTTGGATGATAAACCTAAAGATTTTGAGTTTCCTTATTGTAAAAATTGATCAGGCCTAGTGGAGTATTCTATCATTGGCTATGGGATGGAGGACTGATAGATGGGTTGACTATGATTATGATATTGTGTAAGAGATCTTCTTTGAAAAAAGGCTTGTGAATAAAGAGGCTCTAAGGCGTAATCACCAGTATAACCCCTAGCAAAATCGTGATACCTATGTATGAAAGTTCTATGATGAAGCAAGATTTTTCTACTCTGATACAAGAAACGTCTTCTTCTCAAAATATCTTTGTAACTAAGTGGTTTCTTTGGTTTCTTGACTTTGAGGGATTTCTTGACAAACTTTTTGGATTTCCAATCTCTAATCATAAATTTACTAGGTGGTTTTGCTTGACTCCTTTTTGGTGTTTTTCTGGATGATCTTTACCTGAGTTAAATGATTTGAGAACACAACAAGCAATTGTAGAATAGTTGTTTTTAATCCTAGAATCTAAAAAAATAGTGTATGTCCAAGAACCACAAATGGTCCCTATTGATTTCCACTAGTTTGTTTTAACAAAGATACATTTCAGATAGCCTCACTCTTAAGGTCAAAAAGGTCATTGTTATACTCAACAGCCCACATTTTAAAAATTGTGTTGACTCACATAGCCGTGTCACCCCTAGAGGGTTCCCATGTTGTTGTCTTTTCTAGGCATGTACTCAAAGTTAGATTTCTCGTCCCTTGAGCAAACGGTCCTTGGAAATTATATGGTGATTGTCTTGGGGGCAGATTCTTCCCTCCCCTTGCACTACGATTATTACAATGTCTGGTTACTGACTCAGTTGGACACTACACTATGGTTTTTACATAGGGTTTCCATTAAGAGAGGAAATAGATAAAATCCCTCAGGAGACCTCCCAATCTTTAGAACAAATATTTTGGGGATGGTTATCTTTGCACAACTTTGATAAAAAGTGGGTTTCCCCAAATTCGCTTTTAATTTTATAGTGGGGTGGAAAACTTAGCTTTGGTTGTTCCCACTTAGGTCGTTCCCATAGGGTGAGTACTTTTTCCCAACATGGCAGGCCTTCTAAAGGATTTTAATAGCATAAATTGCATGGAAATAAAGGATGAGTCTAGAATTTTGATCACCCAATTAAGGGGAGAGCATAAGCCTATTCACCACACAAGCATAGTAATCAATGTTTGATTTTAAAACCAAAAAGACAAATTTTGGTATTCTATGTGAAGATTTTGCTTCACAAAATTCATGGTGTCAATTTTAACTGATATAGAAAAATGTGTGATGTCTATCCTAGGATTGATTCTTTTTAGTCCAAATACATCAAAATTAAATTTTCATCACGGTCACGTCAGATCTAGCTAAACAGTTATAGAAGCGCTAAAATAAAAAATAGAAGTGCTACAATAGTTTGTAGAAGTGCCATATAATTTCACAGAAGTGCTATATCAGATGTACTGAAAATGGGTGATCGATGCATTGAAACAAACCATGGAAGTGCTATAGTTTCCTCCTCAGAAGTGCTAAACAATTCTTTGAAATTGCTATAGTTTTTGTGGAACTGTTGAAACAGAGCTTAGAAGTGCTCTAGTTTTACTCAGAAGTGCTATAGTTTTCATCAAAAGCACCAAAAAATCTCTCGCTCACGCTAAACTGAACATGCCAGAAACCTATGCGACACTTTTCAGATTTGTTTTGTGAAATATGGGGTTATGCCACATGGTGGGCGCTAAATTGTAAGTGTGAATAAGTAATGAGTAAAATAACTAGAAAAACCTCTTAATACGACATTATATCAATGAATTTAATAAAAAATTAAGCTATTAAAAACCAAAAATCCATTGAAAGCATCATATTGCTCTCTATCTCCAAAGATTTATTAAACCACTATGGCTCTTAGAGCATGTAAGCACTGTGACTGTTAAAATGACAATCAGAAGAATGAGAAGTTGTCCAAATGAAGGAAAATAATCTTATATGATGATATTGTAAACTAAATTGACATGAAACTAATAAATGAAAGCTACAGTAATCTATGATGTAACCATGATTATGATTCTACTAATGCTATGATTGCTAAAATGCTATTGATGTGATGCTTGATTGCTATTTCTTGTAGAGTAATATTGCACAAAGTTGGGATCCATTTCTTGTTGAGAAAGGTTGTCTTTATAGATCTCTCGGCAATAGATTTGCAGGGGGGAAGCAAAGTAGAGGCTTGGATTCAATCTGGAGGATTGAATGGTGAGAGATTGAGAAGATTTAGAGTATTTTTGGAATGGTTCCTACCGATGAAAACACTAGGCAAGATGATATGAAGAATTGGTGGAAGAGGATTGAGAGATTGGTTTCCAATTTGTCTCCAATTTGTCTCCAAAGCTTCCCATGAATGCCAGTTGAATTAATTAGATATAAAATATCCAATTTTATTGGTGAGTGAATAAAGGAAATTGATTTATGCCCTTATTTGAATTTTTGGATTTATTCAAATTTAGCAAAATAAGATATTTAATTAAATAAAACAAATATTTGATATTTGCTTATTTAATAAGAAGGGATATGATAATTAAATAAAAACTTTAGGATATCTTTATTTAATTAAGAGTAAATATGATAAAAATAGAAGAATTAATAGTGAACTTAATATAAATAAATATTTCTATTTATTTATTAAGTAGATGAATTTAACTATGATATTTAAATAAAATAAAGTGAAATTTATTTATTTCATTAAGATGAAAATAATGGAATAGAGATTAAAGAATTTATGAGGAACTATATAAATAAATATTTCCATTTATTTAATAGTATAGAAATTAAGGGTAATTAATCAAATACATCATATTTAATCAATTAGATTCTTTAGACCATTTTTAGGTGTATACATGCATCATTCCACGATGAAGGTTTTACTCTTGCTTCTAGTAATGTTATAACCTTGGCTTTAAGAAGCTCCTTTAATGTTGATTTGTGTGACTGTCCCAAAGGTGTGAACCTCCTTTGATTTTAAGGTTTTTGAAATGGGAATGGTTTAGATCCAACATTGTTTGGATTTTTCTTGTGATTGGTGTTTTGGTTATTGATTTGATTGCTAGATGGATTGTTATTTTGATTGGTCTTGGTGGAAACTGTTGTCAAGTTAAACACTGGTTTTGCATTTTGTGTTTCAAATAAAGCATCATTATGACCAATATTATTTTTTCTTTGCCCAAACTTTGGTCTATCATTGTTATTATAATTATTATAAGAGTTTGTTGAGCTGCTTTCATTGTAAATTTTCAAGATTCCTCTCTTGACCAAAGCTTCTTCAATCTTGATTCTATTTTCAATCAATTTCTCAAAGGTAGGTGGACATTGTAATTCAAGTCTATAACTCATATCATCATTTATATTAATGATGAAAATTTCTATCTTTTCCTTTTTCGGGTATGGGATGAGAGTATCTTGCAAAAAATATGAGGAATGATTCACCCTTTTTCTATTTGGTATTGCAAAGGTCTTTCACATGGTAATTTAGTGTTAGATATTATAGGAGTATTGGGTGATGAATTTTTTAACCAACTCTTCAAAGGATCTTATTCCCAGTGAAAGTTTTGAAAACCATTGCGTACATTGCCCACCTAAGCTACGTGGAAATAGTCTCATGAAATAAGTCTCTTTGTGTGCAAATTCAAGACTCATGGTTCAAAGTTCTGTTACATGATCTATAGGATCTATTTTACCATTATATTTATCATAATTTGGGAATTCATGATGCTTGGGAAAGGGTATCATGTTGGCAGTTTGATCAAAAGGATATGGGCAGATGTCTTGTATCAAGTATGCTTTTGTGGTTCCTCTTTTCATGTCAAGAAGTTGTTGTTGCAGATTTTGCATCTGATTAGTTAAGGAAACCACTAGATTTTTGTTTAGTGGATTAGTTTCAGTATTTTTGGGTGTTCTTATCAATTGAGTAATGTCAAAATCATCAGGAAATTTGACACCTTCTTTAGCCAGCATTAAGAGGTATTTTTCCCCATCTTTTTCAAAAACCTTTTCTAAGAACTTGTGGAAATTTGGATCCTGTTGAGATTTTTAGACATCTTCTTCAGCTATTTCATCACCTTCAGATGTGTGGAGTCTATGAAATGGATTTTCTTCTGCTTCAACCATGGTCTTTCAAATTTCACTTCCCTTTTCCTCAAGTTTTTTTCTTTTGGGATCTTGTTTGAATGGGCATAAAAGTGATGAAGATTTACTAAGCTTTTGATAGTTGTTTGGGAGTACGAGAAGGACCAAGTTAAATATGATTATGCAAAATTTGTTTCAAGATGAAGGATGATGAATCCTAATGGTGAAACTCAGCTCCTAATCAAAGATAGGTGTGATGATGAGGAACTTTTAGATGTTGGATCAAAGCTTAGATAGATTATTTTCACTTGTAAATGCTATTTTTTCCAAGCTAACAACAATTTTGGGATAAGGGATAAATGGTGGTCAAGAAGAGATCTTTGAATCTGGTTCCAATTATCAGACAAAAACTCAATTTTAGCTCTCTGGTTAAAATTTTGTTGGATGCGCTAGAACAGTGGACAAATGCGCTAAAAAAAAGATGCACTAGAGAATGGTCTTGATGCGCTAAAAGATTGCTGCCATGCACTACAAAATCACATAGATGTGCTAGAATATGGAAGGGATGCACCAAAATAGTCAATGGATGTGCTAGATAATATGATGTATGCACCGGAACAAGCAATGATTGTGCAAGGATATGAAAGGGATATGCCGAAATAGTAAATGGATGTGCTAAGATATGGAAGGTATGTGCCAAAACAGTAAATGACTAGGCTAACTGGGTAATGCCGCTTTTTTCCTGATAGTTTGATTGATTTTTCTTGTTTTTTGGTAGGGAACTGATTGTTTGAATGGATTTTCTTCTAAATTAGTGGTTGTACATTTTTGTGTGTGATGTTTGTTTGAATCTTATTTTGAACACACATGTAAGACACATCAAAAAAGTACAATTCCTAAGGTTGTTTAGGATAGTATTCATCAGATTCCCACTTGGATTTTACTCTAGTTGTGCTTAGTTTTAGCGGATGATTAGAAGCTTGACCACACTGGCTCACCCTTTCTCAACACTCACTTCTCGGGTCAGCCAAGCTTTAGTTCTCATGAACCTCCCATGACAAACTTTTCATCTCTACTAAAATCCACAAGAATATGGGACGACTTCAAATGTTAGACCTCTTGCACCAACAAATAGAAATGGGATTTTGTCTTACTATAACAAAAGGGTTCTAGTATAGGCATTTCATTTGTGGGGGATCATCCATATGAAAAGAGACCATTTCTTCCCTTTTTGTCAGAACAATCCTCGTGATAATTGAACTTTCCTCGAGTATCCACACTTATATATCGAGTGGAAGTCGCTTGGCTTTAGTGTGTTCCCAATTGGCTCATTCCCTAGGGTGATTAATTTTTCCCACTAGATAGGCCCTCTAAGGATAAAATTACAATGAAATGAAAATAATGGGTTTGGCTTTTTTATCACCCAAATAAGGGGAGAGCATATGCTTACCACTCTACAAATACAACATGCATGTTTGTTCAATTATCTTTATAATTAAGCTAAGTGCCTAATTTAATTAAAAAGAAGACACAAAAAGCTCCAGCCCCTACAAAACAACCCTTAGTAGTTTTATATTATTCATCTTTGACAATGTTCTTATAGTTTTAGCAAAGTCTCTGACAATGTTTACAATACCTGCAAAATAGAGATATAGATTAGTTTCTTGCATTTGAATTTTTTTTAAAGAAAACTAGATGTGCCAGAACAACAACTAGATGCACTAAAATATTACTCCTATGTGCTAAAAGGACTACCATATGCACTATAGAAACCACTAAATGCGCTAAAAGATAGACTGGGAGTGCTAGAAAACTCCCTATATGCGCTAAATGATTTGTCGAATGTGTTGAAAGATTCTTCAGATGCGCCACAACATGAACTATATGTGCTAAAATGTGTTTCATATGTGCCAAAATAACTCACAGTTGTGCTAAAAAATTTCATGTCAAAACCTATAAACACACTTTCTAGAAAACATTAATAAAATGTGGTTTGAGCCCCACTGTGGATGCCAATTTTATGTGTGATTATGAAAGTGAATGAGTAAATAAAAACACGCAATCAATGAAACGTGTTACATTAGGGAAATCGAAATAACAAATAAACTAATTAAGCTATTCCTTATAATCGTTACATTGTTTCCTATCTCTAAGAATTCTTTGAATCATAGTGGCTCTTAGATTTTGCTTGCACTGTGACTTTTTAGAATGACCACCTAGAGAATGGATGTTGTAAAATGCAAGAATCTTTGTTCCTACATGATTTGATGAGCTATGTGATTTATGCCATGATGCTATGATACAAATGTTTTTGTGATAGAAATGAAGATTATGCTACGGTGAAAATGTTGTGATATAACTACTATAAGGAGAACTATTATACTAATTAAAATGCATCTACTAAATTAAACCATGATTCCAAACTAATATGATACCCCAATTCTAAATGCTAAATTCTTCAAACTCTAAATTCTCCAAGTGCTTCAATGTAATTTCTGTAGAGTAAGTTTTCTCAAAGATGTGATATGAAATGCTAGAGAATGATGTTGTATTTATAGTATTTCCAAGGCACATTGTGGTGTAGCAAGATTCAATAGTCAAGATTTCAGCTGGAAATATGAACAGTGGAGGATGAAGAAGTTAGAGAGAATCATGGAGAGTGTTATCTTTAATAAAACACTTTACCAAGTGTTGAAGAGAATAAATGAGATGGAGAATCCAAGTGTCCAAAGTTTGTTTCAAATATGTTGAGGATAATTCCATTTAAATATTAGGCATATTTAAATTCATGAGACACTTGATGAGGTGGATGATGAGGTGGAAGGAGGTTAGAGAGTTATGTAGAAATGTGACAAAATTGAATTTAGAAATTCAAATTTAATGAAAGGGAATTAATCAAATAAAAAAAATTAGTTAGATTTGTTTATTTAATTAAATCATGAAGAAAATGATTTTAGAAAGATTTTAAGAAAGAGAACTATATAAATAAAATTTTCAATTTATTTATAAGTAGATGAATTAATAAAGTTTATTAGTTAAATACCTTGTATTTAATTAATTGATTATCTTGACCGATTTTAGGTGTATACAACTATGATCCTAAAATTAGTACATGGAAAGGAGCATAAAATAAGGTTTCTTTATTATGATGAGTAAATAGAGTGTCAACTTGATACATATTTAATGAGGTATCTATCAGTTTCGGATGCATCAAAGTTAAAGTTGTCTTGGAAGAATATTTTGCAATAGTATTGACATTGAATGAAGGATTTTGTTTTGAGAGATAATAACCAAGATCATTAGTCATTTCTTGTGTTTTAGGATTTATAGGGTCATGGATACCTTGTTCTATAGCATCAAATCCTTTTGAAAGTTTTTGTTGGATGTTGTGGTTGCATTGCTGATATGTGGTTGTCATTGATGTCAACAATATTAGCATTGGTGATTCTGAAGGTTGTATATGTCAAGGATATTGAGAAAATTATAATAAAATTATTGTAGGAAGTCCATGATGCTATGAAGATCTAAGCGGTGAAAAGTGTTGTAGATTGAGTTTCAGGTGTTGCATACTAAAGGGTTTGTTGTCGAGCCTATCTAGCATGTTGTCCAAAATTTTTAGTGGTACGCATCAAGAATTGAGGAAGTTATGAATTTTTGTGTTCCTACAATCACTCTGTTACTGTAGCAAGTGTTCTTGGAAGAAGAGGATGAAATTTTGGCAATTTCAATTGTTGTGCATGTTCCTCTAATTTTTATGGATGAGTCTAGATCATGCTCTATCCTTGTTGTATGTCCGCATTGTTTGGTGTGATCATGATCGAGATTTTTCCGATGTGTGCTCGAGTTTTCATGTTCTTGGCTGACATGATGGTGGTAACTTGTTGCAGATCCATAAGGATTAATATTTTATTGTTTGGCATGTTAGAGGATATTGATTTAGGTCATCACTATGTTGTGACTAACTTAGGTTGGTGCGCATTAAGATTTTTTCATGTATTAAGGCCGATAGTTGTAATTTATTCTTTATTCTTGGCCGATAGAGTTGTTGATGTAAATCCCTATAGAGGATATATAAGAGCGATTTTCTCTTAATTGTAATTGTATGTTTGGTGTATGTATGTCAAATATATGTGTGAATAAAGATCAAATCATTCAAGAGTAGAGCAGAGTGTGAAAAAGATTGAGCAGAGTGTGAAAGAGATTGAGAAGAGTGTGAAGGAGTTTGAGAAGAGTGTGTAGAAGTTTTTTGTGCCTAACCAGAATTGTCATCAGGCTTTTGTAGAACCTAATTTCTCAGTTCAACCTCTTAGATGGATTTAATTTTATTGTCTTATGTAAGGCAATGAGCCTTCCCTTGAGTAGTGAGCTCTAGGAAATGTGCCTAAATGCATGTGCATTCCCTATTTATTTATTTTATTATACTTCTAACAAAGTATAATCTAGTGGACTAACATCCACCATGGTTTTTCTCCTAACAGGATTTCCACGTATAAAAATATTGGTGTTCATGTGTCTCTGATGTGTTATTGATTTATGCTTCCACTATTAATTATCAAATATGAGATTAAAGGTTGTTTAAAGTTAAATAAGTCCTAATTCTGTAACAACTGATTCACCCCCCCTCTCAGTTGTCTATTCTTGTTTTGACAACAATTGGTATCAGAGCAAGTTCCTCTGAAGGGAAACCTTAATAGCTTGAGGTGATCCAAGATGGAATCTTACAAGAATGATAGTCCTAGATTCGATGGAGAAAATTACTCTCTGTGAAAAATAAAAATGGAATATCATTTGAAGTGTATCGGTGAGACTTTCTAGAAGATTACAAAGAATGCATATACTATTCCTCAGAATGGTCCCTCTACTACTGATGAAATCAAAGAAGCTAAAACAAATACCAAGTCTATTGAAGCATTGTTGAGTATTTTGATAGATTCAGAGATGACAAATGTGATAGGTCTAAAGATTGCACATGAGAACATCCTCTCTTTCTCTCAAAAGATAAATGAACTAGTGATGGGCATTAGATGGGTTAGTGGAGTCTTGGATGAAGAAGAGATTGTGGCTAAAATACTTAGATCTATGCCTCCTTCCTACAAAAAAAAATCTCATGATATTGATGAACTCAGGATAGTGACAAATGTAACAAGAGACATGCTGATCGGAAAACTTGTTGCCTTTGAGCTAAGTGAATTTGGTGAATCTACTCCTAAGACCGAATCTGCATTCAAGGCTATTGTATCCGGGAAAAGCAACCTCAGATATGATCTGGGAGAGAGTTCCAAGAAGACATTCAAGTATGAATATGAGATGAAATAGATTGAAGATGAAAAATAATTAGAAGAACTAGAAGCATTGATTGTGAAAAGAGAATCCATAGGTCATGGTAAGTACAAAGGAAAGCTACCTATCAAATTTTTTTCTTGTAGTAAAATAGGTCATTTTGCATCAAGGTGTCCTGGAAGAGTCTCTAAGTATAAACCTCATAAGACTAGATTTCAAAAGAAAGTTTATTATGCTGAAGAAGGTGTTACTGATGATGAATTTGATAAAGAAACTAGACATGAAGATGAATGGGTATTCATCGCTATCAAAGAAAATGGCTAGGTGTCCACTAAATCTACTAGTAATGTAAATGTTGAGAAAGCTCTTGCAGAAAAAATTGAAGAAAATGATGAGTGGGTAATTGATAGCGGATGCTCACATCATATGATTGGTGACAAAAGCAAGTTTGTAAGCTTGGAAAAGTATAATGGTAGTGTTGTAAGATTTGGAGACAACACGTATTGTGTGATTCATGGCAAAGGCACTATTAATTTTAGTGGTAAGCATAATACGAATGATTTTCTTTATGTATAAGGCTTAAAGCATAGCTTGTTGAGTGTTGGATAGATGGTAGAAAAGGGTTACAATATTCAGTTCAAGGATGGTAAGTGTAGGATAAGGGGAAGTTCTTGAAATGTGATTGCTTCAGGTACAAAGACAAGCAGTAATATTTTTCACTTGAGTGCTACTAGTGAAAGTTGTTTAATTGATCAAGTTGATGTAAGTTGGTTATTGCATAGGAGGTTGTGTCATGTGAGCTTTGATAACATTGTAAAAATAAGCTCTACTCTAGTAGTCAGAGATCTTCCTAAGTTAGTGAATCCTACTAACACTATGTGCAAGGAATGTCAAATGGGAAAGCAGACTAGAAATTCCTTCCAGAGCAAACAATATAACTCTAATGGAGTATTGTAATTGATAGACACTGACCTATGTGGTCCATCTAGAGTCAAAATTATTCAAGGTGAAAGGTAATTTATGTTTCTTATTGATGATTACTCTAGAATGATATGGGTTGCTTTCTTAAGAGAAAAATAGGAAGCATTAGAAACAATCAAAAGGTTCAAACCTATGGCAAAGAATGAGATAGGCCAAAAGATCAAATTCTTAAGGTCAGACAAAGGTGGTGAACTCACTTCATGGGAATTCAATTCTTTTTGTGAAGAGCATGGAATCCAAAGATAGTTATCTCCTCCACGGGCCCCTAAACAGAATGGATTCATTGAAAGAAAGAACATAACCGTTATAGAAACTGCTAGAACCATGATGCTGGAAGCAAATGTTTCTCATTTCTACTGGAGAGAAGTTGTAAGCACTATTGTGTATACCATTAACTGGGTAAATGTCAATAGTAATTCTAGTAAGACCCCTTTTGAGCTATGGTTTGGTTATAAGCCTACTATCAAATATTTCAAAAAATTTGGAAGCAAATGCTACATCAAGAGAGATGCTGATATAGGCAAGTTTGATGCTAGAAGTGATGAAAGAATCTTTCTAGGTTACTCTACTAAGAGAAAAGCTTACCAGTGCTTTAATAAAATGTTGAAGAAAATGGTTGAAAGTACTAATGTCAATGTTGATGAAGATATTGATAGACCATCGAGATGTAATGGATATGATTCAGATGATAATCATGAAAGTACTAAAAATGGAAATAATGTTTAGACATATAATCAACTTCAAATTGTTTTGGTGAATCAAGGGAATCAAGAATCAGAAACTAGCAGAAGTGCAAATGAAAGAACAAAAGAACTAGAAGCCAGAGAAAATCCCAACACTCCCAAGTCTGTAAGGTGAAATCATTATGATAGTCAGATCATAGGAGATAAGAGCAAAGGTGTGCAAACTAGAAGAATAATTTCAGAAGTGTATTGTCTAATTTCCAAAACTAAACCTAGCAATATCAATGAAGCATGCAAAGATGAATATTGGATGAAAGCCATGAAAGAAGAAGTAATGCGGATAGAGAAAAATGATACATGGGATCTTGTTCCTAGACCTCAGAACAAAAATGTGATTGGAACCAAATGCATATTTAGGAATAAGTTGAATGAACAGGGTGAAGTGGTCCGAAACAAAGCAAGACTAGTTTGGAAAGGGTACTCGCAAATGAAATCTATTGATTTTGAAGATACATTTTCCCCTGTTGCTAGAATTGATACTGTAAGATTATTTCTTGCTTATGCTTCTTTCAAGAATTACAAAGTCTATCAGATGGATGTAAAGCCAAAATTTCTAAATGGTGAGCTACAAGAAGAAGTCTATGTTGAGCAACCGAATGGATTTCAACTGACTGACAAAGAAAACATGGTATGCCGATGGAAGAAAGATCTATATGGACCTAAGAAATATCCTAGATTGTGGTATGCTGGATTGGATAAATACTTATTGAAGCTTGGATTCAATAAAGGTACTGCTGACAATAATCTATATTTCACGTTGGATCAAAATAAATATTTGATCATTGAAGTCTTTGTTGATGACATTATTTTTGAAGGTGATGATGATTTGTGTATGAATTTTGTTGATGAAATGAAAAGTGAGTTTGAAATGTCAATGATTGGAGAACTAGAATTATTTTGAGGATTACAAATCACTCAATTAGAGGATGCAATCTTTATATCCCAGTCCAAATATGTAACTGAGTTACTAAAAAATTTTGGCATGGAAAACTCAAAGCCAGTTGGTACACCTATGGTAACCGGATGCAAACTTACATAGAATGATGATTCTCCTAAAGAAAACCAAACAAGATATAGGTCAATTATTGGTGGATTACTCTATTTGACTCAGACCAGACTAGATATAATGAATGTTGTATGCATGGTTGCTACATATCAAGTTGATCCTAAAGAGTCTCCTGTGACTGCTATGAAAAGAATCTTGAGATACTTGAAAGGGACAATTGACTTTAGTCTTTGGTATCCTAAGGATGATGATCTTATCCTGAGCACTTTTACTGATGAAGATTGGGTAGGAGATATGGATGATAGGAAGAGTACTAGTGGTGATGCATTATTCTTGGGAAAGAAGTTGGTATCTTGGCTAAGCAAAACGTAGAATTTTATTTCATTTTCTACTCCTGAGGTAGAATATATTGTTGCTGCAAACAATTGTACTCAAGTATTGTGGATGAAGAAGATGTTGAAAGATGTAAAAATTGAGTATGAAGAACACATTGCCATATTTTCTAACAATTCAAGTTCCATGAACATTTCTAAGAATCTAGTGTTGTATTCAAAGACAAAGCATATATCCATCAAATATCACTTCTTGAGAGATAAAGTGACAAAGAATTTAGATTGGAGTATATACCTACCAAGGAGATAATTGAAGATATCTTTACTAAAGCATTTCCTAAGGATACTTTTGAGTACCTCATAGGAAAGTTAGGGGTGATTTCCCCTCCTGATCACAACTAAGTGATGTAGGTCTTTGCATCAGTCTATGAATTCATAGCCATATCTTATTTTAGATTGATGTTGTGGTGGCTTCTACTCATGGGGAGTAGTCAGATGCGCTAAATATGAGGATCAGAGCATGTGTACCTTTTCCATTGATTTCAAATGGGGAGAAGAACAATGTGAAAAACTCTTGAAGGGGGAGAAGATTCAAGAAAGGGAGAGAAGAACTAAGAGAGGAGAACTATAGATCAAAGGGAGAGAATTATGTGAACAACCAGTTGTGTTGATGGTATTATTTTTCACATCATGTGTTGCCATCAATGCCAAAGGGGGATATTTTTGGATGTTGTGGTTGCATTGCTGATATGTGGTTGTCATTGATGTCAACACTATTAGCATTGGTGATTCTGAAGGCTGTATATGTCAAGGATATTGAGAAAATTGTAATAAATATGTTGTAGGAGGTCTGTGATGTTGTGAAGATCGAAGTGGTGAATAGTGATGTACATCGAGTTTTAGGTGTCATGCACTAAAGGGTTTGTTTTTTAGCCTATCTAGCATTTTGTTCAAAAGTTTCAGTGGTACGCATCAAGAATTGAGGAAGTTATGAAGTTTTGTGTTCCTATAGTCACTTTGTTACTATAGCAGTTGTTCTTGGAAGAAGAGGATGATTTTTTTGCAATTTCAGTTGTTGCACATGTTCCTATGACATTCATGCATAATTATATATCATGCTCTATCCTTGATGTACATCGGCATTGTTTGGTGTGATAGTGATCAATATTTTTCTGATGTGTGTTTGAGTTTTCATGTTCCTGACTGACATGATGGTGGTGACATGTTGTGGATGCATAAGGATTAATCTTTTATTGTTTGGAATGTTTGAGGATATTTATTTAGGTCCTCACTATGTTGTGACCTACTTAGGCTGGTGTGCATTAATATTTGTTCATGTATTAAGGCCGACAATTGTAATTTATTCTTTATTCTTGGCCAACAAAGTTGTTGATGTAAATCCATGGAGCAGATCTATAAGAGCGATTGTCTCTTCATTGTAAGTGTATGATCAGTGTATGTATGTGAAATATATGTGTGATTAAATATCAAATCATTCACGAGTAGAGCAGAGTGTGAAAGAGATTGAGCAGAGTGTGAAGGAGTTTGAGTAGTGTGTAGAAGTTTTTTTGTGCCTAATTAGAACTATCATCAGGCTTTTGTAGAAGCTAATTTCTCAGTTCAACCTCATCAGATGGATTTAATCTGATTGTCCTATGTAAGGCAGTGAGCCTTCCCTTGAGCAGTGAGATCTAGGGAGTGTGCCTAAATGCATGTGCATTGCCTATTTATTTATTTTAGTATACTTCTAACAAGATATAATATTGTGTACTAACATCCACCGTGGTTTTTTCCCCTAATACAGTTTCCACATATAAAATTCTTGGTGTTCATGTGTCTCTGATGTGCTATTGATTTATGCTTCAATTGTTAATTATCAGATCTGAGATTAAAGGTTGTCTAAAGTTAAATAAGTCTTAATTCTATAACAACTGATTCACACCCCCCCCCCTCTTAGTTGTCTATTCTTGTTTTCCCAACAATTGTGTCATAAGTTCAAAACCTCTTCCATAAATATTTTTCATTTCTTTTAGATCAAAGTTTGTCATGTGTGTTATCTTTTATTTTAAAGTGGTTGAATTGGATGCATTTGAATTTTTCATTACCGGTTTCTCATTTCCCTTTTTAGGCACTTTTGTTATGATCTTGTATTCTCCCATGAATATAGGTATGAAATCAAAGGTTTCCCAAGAATCTTCCAATAACTTTGTGGTTTCTTTGATTTTTATTTTTTTTGTCTCTTGTATGGGTTCTACATATGTGGTTGGTGCTAAGGGATGGCTAATTTCAAAGGACTTATACTTAGTCTGACGATCTCTTAGTGAACAGGAGTCTAATTTCACATCATCATCTTCATCTAAGGAAGACATATTACTATTGTAATTTTCTAGCACCATAATAGCTTCCCTATTAGGAGAGTTCTTAGGAGAACTACAAACTAGATGTCCATGATATTCAATGTTTGGTTCTTCTAGAATATCTTCATCACAAGTAATGGGATTATCAATGGTTAGATTGTTTTGTATGTCAACATTTTCCTCATGATTCTCATCGACTGGATCTTGTAACACCATAATATATTCTTCACCAATAGGAGAGATATTAGGAGAGGGGGAAATTTGATTGTTTTCCATAATTTCATCCTTTTTCTCTAAGGTTTAATTATTTTGTTCCATAATATCTACCCTAGAAGGAGAGCTTTTAGGAAAGTGATAAAAAAAAGGTTCATCACATTTTGTGGTTAGATGTTGTAAAGTAGCTTCATCACACATAGGGGAGGCATTAAGAGAAGGATGACTATGAGTTTCATGGTTACCAATGATTTGAATTTTTTGTTCAAGTAGGTCTTCAAAAATGGTAGGGGCATTAGAAAAGGGAGGAATAAGATTCTCATGAGTCTTGTAAAGGATATCTTCTAACACTAAACTATCTTCTTCATGTATAGAGAAGATATTAGGAGAAGGAAAGGTTTGATTGTCATGATTATCTATATTTAGATCCCCATGTCCTATAATGTCTTCCCAAGTAGGATAGGTAGGATTTTCATAGCTCATAATTATTGGATATCTTAATATCAACATATCCTCCACACAAATGTGTTTGTCATGATCATTCAAGATTGTATCCTTATTCACTAAAGAATTTTCACAAGTAGGGGAGGTGTTGGGAGATGAATGGAGAATAGGTAAAGTGCTGGCCATGATCTTAGCTTCATGTGTCATAATATCTTTCCAAGGGGGAAGAAAAAAAATATTTTCATGATTCTCATTGATTGTATCTCCTATCACCAAGATACCTTCGTCACTAATAGGAGAGGTATTGGGAGAAGAAAAATTATGATTATCATGATTGTCAATGCTTGAATCCTCTTGTATTGAACCTTTAGTGGATGATATAGGAGAGATGAAGTCATCAAGGGCTTCATCTAACATGTCAAATTCATCACTACTAAAGGGTTTGAATGATATGCTTTCTCTAAGGTTAACCATTTTTTGTGTGTTTCTTTTGATTTTTTTAGTTTTATTTTTCATTTTCTAATGAATGGTGAATGTAATCTGATCTAGGTGAACTATGTACTAATGTCAATTCTATCCACAATTTTAAGGAATGTAAATTATGCTACTTCTAATGATTTGAATGTAACAGAAAGTAGGCAAACATAAATAGGAAAGCAATAATATCAAACAAAATCTTTAAAACAAGAAATTTAACTCTATAAAATGGATTTTAGAATATGTAGAGGGACTGATTTACCCAAGGTGGTGAATGAGTCCTAGTGATGATTTTTTTCAAAAAAAATAGAAATTTTCAATTGAATTTAATGCTTTTTTATGTTTTTTGATATGTATTTGAGATGCAAATGCAGATTTTGATTTATTTTCATTGAAATAAGATGCAAAAATGCAAGATCAATGAGCTTTCACTGATGCAAAATCTGAAACCCTAGAATGCAATTTAACCAACACAAATCCTAATGCAATATTAATGCAAGGTAGATAATGCACTCCAAATCAGAATTATGTTGTTCTAAATGAAGGTTCACCAAAATGAAAGGAAGAAAATTGTTTTTCTTTTTTCCTAAAGTTTAGGACCTAGAAGGATAGTTTTCACTTTCACTCAAGAACAAACCCCTGAGATCTCTTTGCAAAGGAGAAAGAGATCTTGCAAGAGGGATACTCTAAGGGCTAAAAATTATTAGTTGAAAAATGGATGCTTTATGGTTTAAGACATAGGACATCACTTTTCTCCAACTAACATTCAAAGATTGCTTTAGAGATCTCAATCCAATAAAGAATAATGAGATCTGACAATATGGTATCTTAGGATATGAATTTCGATTACAAGAGGGGTTCACCACCAAGTAAGATCTTGGAAAAACCAATGAAATGCAAGATACAACACTAAACACTAGTTTGATGCAATGACCTATAAAATGACCTAGAAAGATGAATGAAATGCAACAAAAAAATGTAAAACAAAAAGGGTGCACCTTGAAACTTATGGAGGCGTGAATGAAGATTATAAATGCTACTAATCCTAAAATTTTGACCTACTGGGACTCATTTTCCATTCTAGGCGAATCAGTCCCTGTTTTGGATTTTTGCATAGGAGCAAGTTTTGAGCAAATGGGTATCCAAATATGGAAAGATCTTTGAAAAAAATACTATAGTGGGACTCATTTTCCACTCTTGGAGAATGAGCCCAATTTGGATTTTTTTGGAACTTCAAAGTTTTGATTTGCACTTCTTATTCTATTGATTCTATTCCTCCAGGTTCCTGAATCCAAAACTTTAATTTTGGGGCTATAGATGACCTTTTAGTGAAGATTGTGACCTTGAAAATTGGGAGACAACTCCATAAAGCTTGTAACCTAATATTGAATGATCTTCAACCCTTCAAAGCACCTATATCTATAATTACACAAAGAAAGAGAGAAAAAGTGTTGATTGCTAGGGAATAGGGGTTTGCTTGGTCAAAACCCTTTTAGGTAATTAAACCAAATGATGAAACAATGAAACAAGGACATGAAACATGAAACATAGGATATGAAACATGAACAATGATACCTTGAATGATGTATTGTGGACGATGTCTTGTAAATCTATAACTCAACATGAAATGACCATGAAGGATGTAGATCTTGATCTTGACAATAGGTGTAGAACAATGCTTGGTCTTGGATCTCTAATGCTACATCACTACACTAGCTCACTAAAATTATTTACACTTGATATGCTTGAAATGATGATGAAACTTGAATTGCTGCAATAATTGATGAAGAATTTTTCCCTTGAATGCCTTAAAAATGATCTTGAAAGCTATCTTGATGACCTTGTGAAGACTTGGAATGCTTAAATCTTGCTTTCTTGACATGATAACATGAATGCATGATGAAATAATAAATTAAAATATTTTTATATAGGAAATACACTCAAATTACTGTTAATTTGATCCCCAAGGTTGATATGGAAGAAATTTGAATTAAAAACCCACTTTTCCCACTCAAAACCTTAAAAATAGGCCAAATGGGACCCATTCACCATCCTAGGTGAATGACTCCCACCTAGATGGGAATCATCACCCAAGGTGGTGAATGGGTCCCACAAGGGCTATTTTTGGTCCTAAAGTGTCGAAGAGTGAAGAAGTTAAGCTTATATGATGATCTTGTCAGGTTTTTGATTAAAATATGCCTTAAGATGCATAATATGGGATCATAGGGGCATATTAATGATGATATGAAGGTAATATATGCAAGAGGGCCCAAAATTCAATGTGAAAGTGTAAATAAATACACTTTGCAACACTAAATTAAGGCAAAATTATGTCTATTTAGCTTAGAAGGGCCCTAAATCGCATGTGAATGTGTAAAACACATTAAAATTTACTAGATTAGGTTCACTTCAGTTTACAAGCCTCCTAAATTTAATGTGAGATGTAAATAAATATATTTTACAACATTAAATTAAGGTAGAGTTAAGTTAATTTATCTTAAAAAGGGCCCAAGACCTAATGTGGACGTGTAAAACACCTCACAACACTAGACCAAGGCAAAATTAAGTCCAATTTATCATTAATTATTCCCAAATTAAGTGTGAAAATTTAAAGGGGTACTTTTTTATACACTATAGTTTCATGGTGCAATTTTCTTTTTTCTTGTGATGCATCCTTTTCTTGGTGGTTTTATTGGGTTTGATGTCCTCCAAGAGTGTGATATTTCTTAGCGCATGACTTTCCACTTAGTGGTGATGCAACACACAACATTCCCTAAGTTGTGGATCTTTTACTTTTGAATTTTCCTCTCTTGGAGACATTAGGCGTGATGTTCCCTAAGAAGAAGACTTTACATGAACTAAGTGAGTTCCCTTTGAACAAAATAACTTTTACTAGCATTATTATTCATAAGTGTTAGCATAACATAGCTTGTTAGCCTTATGAAGCTCAAAACCCTAAATTCAAGGCCACCAAGAATAGCATGCCTTGCTTTCCTATGGATCCTTTCCTTGTTCATAGGTGTTTAGCATAACACAGCTTGCTAAGCCATATGAATCTTGAACTCTAAATTAAGGCCATCAAGCATAAAGCACCTTGCTTGCTTATGGAGCCTTGCCTTGTCTTGTGGCACCTTATTGAATATTTTAAGAGGATAAATTTGATATGGTATGGGAGCCTAATATGATTCTCTGATTTTCCACCCTTTCGGGATACTCGCCTAGTGGAAAACCTGAGGTTCCACTACCCAAGAGTGAGCGCAAAAAAAATTGATGGCTCGGATGTGTTTCACATCGATTAGATTGTGTAGGCTTGATCTTTGTGGTCTTTGATGTTTTATAATTGTGTATCTTTGTCATTTTTGCATACATAACTTTCTTGAACGTCTACTTTATTGTGAGTTTGCACTTACGCTCATCCTCACACTAAAGTAGGGGAAAAATGTAGTGTAGGAAAAAGTATCCCTTTTTCAAACTTAATTTGGGAATGAATAGTAATAAATAAATGATCTTAATTATGCCTTAATTTAGTGTTGTAATATGTGTTTCGCATATTGACATTAATTTTAGGGTCCTTTAATTAAAATGGACTTAATTATGCCTTATTTTTGGTGTTGTAAGGTGTACCTTTACACTTTCACATTGATCTAGGGCTTTATTAATTAATTGAGATCAGGGATAACTTTAAGAAACCCCCCCCCTGGCATAGGTGTAAAATCCTGGCGAATCTTGTATACTTCTCGATGAAAAATATTAAATTTATTGGCGATTTTTTTCATTTTTTGAGGAAAAAAATCCCCATTGGCGAATCTTTTATAATCCTTGGAAGTCTATGGAAAATCGTGGCGAATTGCAATTTTTTTAAATAGAATAAAATATTTTCCATTTGCGAATAAACCCATTTTTCAAACCAGAATTTTTTTCCCATTGGTGATTAAAACCTTTTTTCAAAGCAAAAAGTATATTTTCATTGCCGAATTAAAATGAATCTAAAAATAATAAAAAAATCCAATGGCGAAATAAAAATCATATGGTTCATTCGATGGACGACTGTAGTTGCATTCTGGAAGTAAATCTATCAAGCACTAGACTTGCAATTTGAAACCTCTGGAATATCACTAGAACTGTTAGATTTCTAGAAATCAATGGTTGAGATTTTATTACCATACAAATGGTTATAAAGTTTTGTTTCTCAGTGATTGGGTGACCTCGGCGGGATGCACAACTTTCAAAGTGACAACTCATTTAATAAATTGTACGATGCCATTAAGGGATGTCTTCTCAAACACCAACTTTATAGATCTTAAATAAGGTATTAAGGAGTTTGGAGAAATGGATTTAGTAGCAGATTGTCATTTCCTGCTGGTAAAGCTAAGTGAGCCTGCATATGAGGAAAGGTGGCAACATTTTGAACTCCATACTTAGAGTTTCCTCAAAATTCCAGTTGATATTATGGTATGGGAAGATGAAATTGTGGCCTTCATGCAATCCAATTTGAATTGGCCTGAAGAAGAGGAACTCAACATCATTTCCTAGCTACGTTCAGTGGTGTGGAAAGAGAAAACTAGCTATGCCGAGTACAACAGGGTAATTTTTGTTTTAGAAGAAGAAGAACGCACTGAATTTCATAATTTTGTTATGGAAATGCAGTTGGAACTGTACAGAGTCCCGGAACCTCCACTAGTTTAACAACATACATGAATCCTTTAGTGAATTGTGAATTTGTGACACATAATGATAAGGGGGCATAGTTTCAGCTTTTGAGTGCTTTTTGAACTTTCATTGTATAGGGTGTGGGGTGACAGGTCTGTGAAACCACATTTTTGGCATTAGAGAGATAAAATAATATATTTATAAATCTTTGTATTTATCAATGCTTCCTTTTAATTATGAATGAATTGTGTTTCTTCATGATAATTGTTCAATGTTTATCTGTTAGTGTTAGGTCAAATTCAGAATGCTTATTTTTTCATCTCTGAGACTTTGTGTTCAGATTAATTCATCACTCATTCATTCTTTTCAATGCCTCAAATATCGATGTTGTACATTTCATTTCATTTAAATTCTCAATCTTTTTGAAGAAATTGTGGTTGGCAGTGGCAGTGGTGGCTATTAATGCCATATGTGATATGAACATCTGAAGCAATTTCTTGGGCAACTCATAGCTTTAATGAAACAAGATTTGTAATGATTTCATATCGTTTGAATGAGTGATTTTGACAGTTTGTCAGCTTGAGGTAGAGTTGAAGTTAACATGTAGCAAGACGTCAATCAAATTAGAAATTTTAATTATACAGGCTGGTAGCGGCACTGGTGGCCCATAAATAGGGATAGTGATTCAATGATTAGTAGATAGTGCCATAAGGGTTTTTATTTTCTAGGGTTAATAAGGATTCAAGAAGAAGATGATGCAGTATTGGGGATACTATAAATTCTCCTACCTACAATTATGTAGTTACAGAGTAATCAGTAAAAGATGAATTTCCTTCAAGTTTAGAATGGGTGGAATTGGAAAGAAGTTGATTTGGTTAACCTAAATTTTCAGATGGGTTTTGAACCAAGATGAGGAGCTCTGATGGAGATAAGTGCTATCCAAATGCATAGAGGCTATAGGTAAAAAATGGGAGTAGATTTGTTTCTCCTTCTGTATTCTAATAGCTCCCATTTCCTCAGCATGGTCGGCCAGGAAAGCCCCATGCATTTATTTTCAAAGAGACATTTGTTTTTCATCTTCTATACGACTCTGGTTCTCAAAGGGGATAAGTAAATTTTGTATCTTCACAGCTCCCATTTCCCCAGGATTGATTGGAACCCCCTTTGCCCAACATGGTTGGAAAATCCACTAGTAGAAGCTCGGAATCATGAATTTATTTTCAGAGCCAAATTTACTTTTAGAGATAGATGTGTATTAGGTTTTCAGCAACAAAGCTGAGAAATTGGGATCAATTTGTAATCCATTGTAATGAGCAACAACTTGGAATAAATTATTAAATTTTGTCTGTGTAAAGTACTAAAGTGACACACTGACATATGTTATTTATATAAAACAGGAGCTACATTGCTACTCATTTGTAAAAAGATATGTAATAATGTGACATTGAAATTCAGTTGCAATAAAATAAATGGTTGTGTTGTGCTATTATTGAATCTTCATTATTCATTTACGTTTAAGAGTAAAGAGTTGTTTTCTAAGTTTAGAACTTCAGTGTCACTGTCTATTAATAATTTAATATATTCAAATCAGTTTTTTTTCTTTTGAGAAATTAAATATTAAGTAATATACTCTATGCAATATGCACTTGATAATTCATGGTTATATCAAGCCATTGGGGGAATGCAATCATCCGTTCCACCGATGTGATTACTTTTGTTGATTCTATTGGTATATCGGGGATTGGGACTGGGAGCGCACCTTATGAGTTATGAGTCTTCACCTTTGGGCCATCGGCGGGGCTGTGATGGGGGTTCCACCGATAAAGCATTGTTAGGCTGATGCCTATGGTATTGACTTTAAAACACATGTGTCATGTTAATTTTTTTAAGTTAATATCATAAATTAGTAAATTACTAACGTTTCAAGTTCAACCATTGGATGAACATTTGATGTATGGTTGTAGTTACATTCTGTAATGAAATGAACAGAGTGATGGGCTTCCCAACTTAAACCTCTGGAATTACCCTATATCTGTTAGATTTAGAAAGATCAACAGTTAAGATTATGACATTAGCAAACAATCAATATGAAATTTTTATGACGGTTTGACTTTGGTCATTTAAATGCCTATCAAAAAAATTGTTTAATTTACGAAATTTTATATAAAATCTTTTATAAATGGATTATCTTGAAAAATTAGAAAACAATGATAATTATTAGTGATAAAAATAAAAATCTACTATTATAATTAACAATTAACAAAAGTTTCTAAAATCGTATTAAAAATAATTATGTTTTATTTTGAAAAGATTCTAAATTAATATATAGTTTTATAATAATATTATAAATCATATATATTAATATAAAAAATGATAGCTATTATTAAAAAGTAAAAAGTTTCTAAAATCATATTAGAAATATTCAAAAAAGTTATATTCTATTTTCTTTTTATAATAAAAATTATAAAATTATATATATTATAAATTAAAATACTATATAATATTTTTTTACGGTTTAATAAAAATATAGCAAGTCAAACTATACGATCTAATAAATTTTATAGCTATAATATATGGTCTAAAAATGAAAAAATGGTCAAATATGTAATAGACCATCAAATTCTGTAATGACATGAATAGAGCAATGGGCTTCCCAACTTAAACCTCTGGAATCACCCTATAACCGTTAGATTTAAAAAGATCAACGGTGAAGAATTTGCAACTTGTAGAAATAAGACGTGTCATTCACTTTAATGTTCCAATTTCAAGAAACAAAGCATTTAAAGCACTTTGTACTGCTAAGTGTCAATTGTCAAGTGATTAATGTTTATTTTAAAAGTTAATATCATTAACTACTCAATTTTCAACTGTTGGATGAACATTTGATGTATGGTTGTAGTTGCATTCCGTAATGACATGCATAAAGCAATGGGCTTCCCAACTTAAACCTTCGAAATCACCCTATAACCATTAGATTTAAAAAGATCAACGGTGAAGAATTTGCAACTTGTAGTCTTGTAGACCTAAGTCCTAAGACGTGCCATTCACTTTTACGTTCCAATTATGACAAAAAAAATATTTAAAGCACTTTGCACTTTGAAATTGTATTGATTTTTAAAGTCTTCAATCTTTAGATTGCTCATTGCAGTGCACCACCTTGTTTTGGATTCCACAGTTCCACTTCCAACAATGCCATTCTAGTTTTCAAGCATCGGGACTCATAATCTTGGTAAGTGAAAGAATTCCTGCAGCTACATTTCAACTTTCATCATTTGACATTTCTTAAAATCTTATTTTGTCAAAATTTGAAGTTTGGTTTTAGACTTTAGAGACTCAAGAATTCATTAAAATTAAGGAGGACTAATAGCTATTACTTATTAGGGAATTCAAATTACACAACTTCATATTTGTACAAGCATGTCTACCACCAATACCACTACATCAATGTCCGATAAAAAAATGCATTATGCAGAATTGCTTAAAACCCCAGGTTTCACCGATGGGTACCATGATATTTATGATCTTGAAATCTATGGTAAGCGTACCTCAGAACTTAGATTTTCATCTCAGAATAAGGCTGCAAAGCAAACAGAAGTTGATAGTATCAGTGCACTATGGGTAATTGGATTAGGGCACATGATGTTACATGAAGTTTTCCCTTGCCTAGAATTTATCATGGTCTGTGCCAAAAATTATGATGATAAGAAAATAGCAATTGTTAATAAAGATAACCAAGAAGAATTGTTATCCATTAATGTAGAAGAACTTGGAAAAGTGTTGGGGTTTACAACCGAAGAATTTGGAAACCACCACATTGACCTAGAAAAGCTTGCTAGTGATTATGATGCAGTGGAAGAAAGGCTGAAAAATGATTTCTTAAATCAAATATTAAGGATAGAAACAAATTGAAAGGTGGTCATAAGCCTCCTTATAATTTGGATTTTTTTAAACCATGGGTTCAAGATACTATTTCCATGCTTGCATTTTTCCTCGGTCTAGATAGCAATTTGGAAGTGGGTGCAAGCCTCCTTGAAATGGTATATAATATCCATTATACTAAAGAGCATGTCAAATATAATTATACACAGCACATTGTAGAATCCATGCATAAACAATTTTTAATGATTAAAGCAGGTTCCACGAAGACATTTAGGTTCACAACCTACTTGTGCTATATTTTTCTATTCAAATTTAGAGGAATGTTTCAAACCAACAAGCTTCAGATTCAGCCCTACAGTAATGCAGAGGAAAAAAAAATGGCTCTAGTATATGAATGGACCAATGAGATAAGGATGCATGATTCTTGAAGGAACTACAGTCATTTTGTAGACTAATTTTTGGCTCCATTGCATCAAGTAATTACAAATAATCCAATGCCTAGATTGCCTATGTCATGTAGAAACTACATGCAACTAGGAAAAGAAATACAATTGGTTAATTGGTACTTAATGGAAGAATATATTGTGCTAAGATTTTATGGATCGGCAGTATAGCCATACAAACTTCCAATACATGTGACATAAAGGGTTTTTGCATTGGAATATGTAAGGCAGGTCTAGAGTGCTGATGAACTACACTTTCTCAGTCAGCAAAAGAAGACCTTATTTCCTTCTTTACCTTTTTCATGTGGAGGGTTCACATTTAAGAGAAAATCATTTAATGTGGCACATAATCTTTCAAATTTTTTTGACTTTGATCCTATCTGTCACTAGCAGTATGATCCATGTGACATCATTAAATCAATCATTGTGGCCAATAGGAATGTTGCAAATAGAATTCAACATCAAAGTAAACCCTTTCTTGAAAACTTGAGAAACAAGGATTCTTGGGATGAGGTCAAAATAGCAATGGAGAAAAGTGCTGTTGAGAATGGTATTTCTTTTGAAAAATTGTCAGCAAAAATTATGGCATTGCACCAAAAGACAATCAGGACATACAAAACAATTTATGTAAAAAGTGATAAACCATCTAGTAGAGTAAAAATTCCAGGTTCTCTAGAGATGAAACTTATAGATAAAAAATGGTCACGATCAAAAATTACTACCTTTTGGACTATGAGGAAGGACCTAGGTGATCCAAGAGCTCTTGAAGAGTATGATAATAATGAAGAAGATGAAGAATTTAGCAAATTGTGGAATATAGAGCATGGGCATCCTGATGGACGTGATGAATCTGATGATGATCTTGATATGAAAGAAAAAGAACAAAGCCATGCCAATTAAAAACCTGGTTTAAGTGAGGCCACAAAAGCAGAATATGCTTAAACATATACTTCAGGAGCAACCATACTTGAAAAAATAGGTTATGAAGGTGGTCCTTTGGGGTCCAAAGGACAAGGCAGAGGCCCTTGGACAATACAAAGTGTTGAGCATAGAAAAACAGGTGATAAATCTGGCCTTGGCTTTGGAGGTGAAAAAGTAGACCAAGGGGATACAAGACAAAATCAATTTGTTAGAGCTTCTAGTCCTCATCCTCATGGTCAGATACAATCACAACTAGGACATGTCCTTGGTGGACAACTTAGTGCAACTGGGAGTGCCATTGGTGGTGATGGTATGGGTAGTAGTACTAGTAGTGGTCAACATGTGCAACAATGACAAATTACACACAATACTAAGAGGAAGAAAAAAAAAAGATACCACAGAAATACTAGGTGATCAAGGCAATAAAAAGAGGCAAAGGATTTTGAGAGGTCAAAGTCACACTATCAGTGGATCCACTAGTACCACAAAGGAGTTATTTCCAGAAACTCCCACAAATCAAGTTAGTGTGGGTGCGACATCATTAGCAACTACAAGTACTCCTATTCCTTCACCATTCAAGCATTACATTGTCCTTGCCTCCCCAGGTTATGATTTCATTGAAGAGTTTAAAAAGAAATCAGACTTGAATAAAAAAGAAAAGAAGCAACTGATGGAGAGTGCATCTGCTGTAACTTCAAATACTGCAACAACCATGGTATTACCCACATTTGACACAAATAAAGAAATCATGGAGTACACAATTGTTCTTCCGACAGTTCAAAACAAACCAACAAATCAGATGGATCGATCTGAATACCAGGTAACCAATTTTTAATTGGATTTTTCTGGCCTGAAAAATACTGACAAAATTAATGTATCAAAGAAGAACAATGAATTGGTGTACACATCATTGCTAAAGCAAGATAGAGAGAAGAAAAGGTTGCAGACCCAAATAGAAAAGTTATAGGCAGACCTAGCAAGTGATAAAGAAAAGAGGAAAGCAACAGATAACAAGAGCAATGAATTAGAAAAAAGAATAATAAAATATGCCTCTACATCAACAAGCAATGAGGATAAATCAAATGAGAGTGAAGTGAATGACCTGAAGCAAAGGCTAGATGAGAGCAACAAGAAATATGATGAGGAAAAATCCACTTTAGAAAACTTAAGACTAAACATTGCAAATGGAAATGCACACTGGGAACAAAAATTGGAGAAACAGACAAAAAAAAATGAAAGATTGGAGACACGGAAGCAAAAGAAGAAATTAAGTCTTCTCAAAATAAGTTATCTGCATTTTGTAGAGATACAGTGAGGCATATGAAACAAAAGATCTGGGATGAAATAATGCAGAGGTTTGATCATTTGTGTGACATGTTTCAATTGATTGATGCTACTAAGAAGCTCAGTAAATATTTAGTGGACAACAAAAAGGTGCTGGAATCAGAGAAATCTGCAAATGAAGTTCTACAAATAGTCTACAAAGCTAGTGACAATGATTTGAAATCAAAAGGGATTACTAATTGGATTGAAACCTCAATGAAGTTTTCATCTATCATTGAAAAGTGTTCAAGAATGTCTGGAACAAAGGAATATTTGCATTTCGTTGCAGACAAGATGAAGGTGCTGGATGAAAAGGTAAGGAACTCCACAGAGTTGGTTTTCAAGAGCCTTTTGACACAAATGAGCGATTCATTGGAAAGGATGCTTTTAGAAAGAAGATGGAAGGTGCAAGGAAGATTGATTTGGACTAGTTTCCTCAGAACCAAGATGTGAACTATTTGGATTCCATCAGAACATTGATAACCTTGAATGCAAAATTGACTGAAGAATTCAAGACAGGTTCCATTTCCAATTACAATCAAGAAATGTTAACAAAACTTCAAGTCAAACAACATGAATTAGAGAAAATGGAAATTCCACCACCTGAAGAGTGGAAGTTGCTAGAAAAGTTGATATAGTGACTTGCTCTATTATTTTCAATCTTTGATAATATGAGTTTCGAAGTTCCAACTCAGCTCTGTGTAGACTTGTCTTTGGGCATTGACAAGATTTTTCATTGCCAATGCCAATATCTACTCCTTCATGGGAAATTCACTTAAAAAGCTCAAATTTAGACTTTAGTAATGTGATGATGTTCAATTATCTGGATTCTGTATTATTTATTTTATCATTTGAACTAGTGATGAACTATTAGCTCATTATATTTACTTCTTGGTAGAGCTTCCATTTCCAAGTTATGGATGTTGAACTGTTAGCTCATTCTATTTACTTCTTGGCAGAGCTAAAGCTTATAAGTTATGGATGTTGAACTGTTAGCTTCCGTTATGTTTTGACTAAAAATCCTGATCAGTATCCACCAAATTACACCTCACCCACATCCCACATACTACAAAAATACACTACATTTGATTTTATGATTAGCACAAATTGCAGGGATTTGTGTGATAAGATCCATTTTGTGGCCCACATTACTACTTAATCAATGATCATGTCCATAAATAAATCTAAAACCCCATGGTCACAACCCCTATTCCTGAAGAATTCAAATTCAATGTACTGACAAATTAAATAACATAAACAACCACTTTGGAGACAACCAAATAAGTTAATAACTTATAAGCATATGAATCCACAACAGTTGAACACTCAAAAGCAAATCAGTAAATATTTGTAACCTTCTCCATTGTATTTATCTTCAAAGTTCAAACGATATACATTATAAAAATAGTTTATGATATGAATAATGAGATGGATGGGCAAATTGGTGCAATCTATTATCTATCTTCTTACTATTTTCTACTCTAAAGTCTAATTAAAAATGATGTGATGATCCATTGATCTCCTATTGGGGTCTTGATCTCTCTTATATATGAGAGGAAACAAGCTACAAACCCCTTGCAAAAATTCATCACGTTTTGACAACTAAACATAACTCAAATTATAAATAAAATAATGATGTAGGTGAATGCACCGATCCCTTAATCTCCATGCAAAATTTCATGACCACTGACCACCTAAGATCTGTTCAAGGCTTCTACTCCATGATAGGGCACTCATCATGCTATCGGCTGGAGTTCTTCCTCTGAATCTGATGGTTGTCCCATTGGATCTGATTCTAACAAATCTACAGTTAGGCTAATAAACATATTGACTACAAAGAGATGATGGATGTACTCCTATTCAGCATAGGTGTCCACATTAGATATCGCCTCTTTCATATCATATTCCAGAGACATTATTTTTTTGAGTTGCTTATGACTATTTTGTAAAACCATATCCTCGTCATTTATTTCTTGCAACGTAGCAATCAGAAGCCCATCAAGCTCTTCTTTCCAATCATCATATTCTCGCAGGTTTCTAATGCCAAAATGAAGTGTCGGGAGTGGGACTGAATCAAAGCAGTCAAAATCTTCCCTAAGCCTATTATGATATCCGTTATGTGATTCTACCAACTTATTATATGTCAGCAATATTTGTCCTTTCATGGCATTCTTATCTACGAGCTCCTTTTTTCCCTCCATCATTCTAGGTTGCAATCGTTCATTCTCCACCAATGCAATGAGTGTCTGATTGAATACTTCCCAATATTCAATAGCACATTTCATCATTTTATTGAATCTTTCTTTTATCATTTCAGATACAGTGTTATATTTGATGGTTTTCACTTCTTTCTCCAATTCTTTGCGTTTCCCCTGGGATTTCAGATGGCAATTCTTCCAATAGGCTTCATCAACCAATGCATCAAGCACTCTCTTATCTTTTTCAAGCCATGGGGAGTACAACTCTGATGTGTAGGAGGAAGATGTTTTTTCTTGCTGATTTGCTAGTTTCTTCTTCAGTTTATCGATCTATGCTTTGGTAAATTTTTCCATATTTATGTTCAATTCTACTGTCTCCATAGGGTTGGTATCCACTACTCGTTGAACCAAGAGATGACCAAACACTTGGTTTGGATTACTAAATATAGCAGGTATTTTATCATGGGGATACAGTGACCAAATAACTAAGGTGGCTTCGTCTGGGTTGTACCCAGATCCTGAATACATTTTTTCACTTGCTTCTTTTGTTAAGTTCATTGTCGTATCACCTCTTTTTCTGAAGCTATCAAATACAATTGAAGAGCTAATATCCCACCCTAGCAGGAGCAACACTCCAGCTTCTTGAAGCAATTCCCTACCTCTTTTAGGAGTGATGGACTCAATTTCCTTTTCTACCTCCCTTTTCAATTCCTCCAGAGTGGTTGCCTCATGTTCAGGAGTAATATCCTATATCTATTGTCTCATTTTTCTATCTTTATATTCATAAACAAATGATTTAAATTCAGAAGATTTAACAAAATCACAATCAAAAATAAACTATTGTCTAGCCATGACCCTCACATCATCAGATAGTTCATTTGATGACTCAAATCTTATGATATTCTACTCTTGAGGGGGATTGTAATGTGCAATCATAGGAGCACTGATTTGCTTGACCTGCTCACCCTCTTCATCACTCCGCTCTTCTTCACTTATATCAGTATCTACAAAAAAACATACCTCAGGAGTAGGCTGTGAAGGTATGTAATTCAATGGCTCTATGTCTTCAACTTGTACTCTTGAATAGGTTGCATGAGGTGCATCAAAAACAACTGGGGGAACATTCTTTACCAATTCATTGACATGAGCGATGAGTTGCTCAATTTTTGTTAAAGGATCCTGTATCTCACCAAATGCCTTTGAATAAGATAGGACATTTTTCCTCTTCCATTCCTCTACAAGCATAATCTTGTTATAGGCGGCCATTCTTTCCTTGGTGGAAGCCTCATCATGGTTTCTTATGACATCTTTGATTGAGAACAAATGTTCATAACCTGATAGCCCCTACGATAATCTCGCCTTGTGAATAAACCCTTCTGCATCAAATTATTTCCTTACATCACCTAGAGGTAGGTTGTACTGTGCTAATTTACCATCAATTTCTCCATATCCTTCATTGGAAACCACTGTAAAGTCTCCAAAACATAAGGTGCTAGGCATAATTGATTGTTTACTATGTCCTTTGAGGTGTTTGGAATCAGATTTTGCCAATTGCCTCACAATTTCTAAAAAAGCAATTCGGTCAGGAACTACTCGTGGCATCAAGTGTGGAGCCCCTTCAAACCCACAAACCCTTATCACTGTATAATCAGGGAAAGCATACCAGTCTCCCCAATTATGATTCACTTTATTTCTCTGGTCATTTTCCTTTGGTCTTAGAAATCTTTGTACTTTTGCGGATAGGTTATAGTTGCACAGATACCCCAGCAACTTCATCAATGGTTTTACAAAAAAATCTTCAAAATAAAGGTAATGAGACCTACCAAATCGACAGTCCCACAATGAAGTCCACATTTGTACAGGTTTAAAATCTCCATTTTCATCTGTATCTTTTATCCTTAATTCTTCACTCCAGACCCCTCTGAATTGTCCCTCGTACAATAGCAAATGCATAAGCAAAGAATAGTGTTCAAAATTAATATTATCACTATTATTTTTAATCTCTTTGAACCCTCGATGTAGGGCATTGGCCAAGTAGCTAGCATAATAAAATGGCCTGGCATCCTTGCTCTGTATGTCTGCAACTAAGACCATTGGGGCAATCGACATGAGAGGCGGAACCTCTACTCCCAAAACCTGACCAGCTGAATAATAGGTGTATCGGAAATACTCTTCGAACAAATCTTCATGGAAAGGAGGGTTTTCACTGCTAGAGAACCTCTTGAGTTGGCCTCCATCATCCTTGGGCCTATGCAAAGGTAATTTCCATATCTTATAGCTGGTATCTATGTGGTGATACTCTGTCAAGAGATCTTTGAGCGTGAATGATAAATTCAGTGAACACTCTAACTGAAAGACATTAGAAATGAGATCCCTAGAAATAACAAGCATGTCACCCCCCCCATGTGATTGAATAGTTCTTTTCTTGGGGTCATATCTGGTAGCAAGAGCTTTAATTAGCTCTGTGTTCACAAACACATTGGGCACCACAAGTCTTCCTAGGCTCAACCTCCATGGATTGCAAACTGGTTGGAACCTAAATTGTTTTCTGTAATGGTACATGAAGAGGTCGTACCCTCATTGTCATGTCCAAATATCCCCTAAGCCCTTATGTTTGTCCCATAATCGATCCATGGAAGGATTCATTTGAGCACTCTGCTTGGGTCTTGGCCCCAACCCAAGACATTGATCTATTAGGTCCTCATTTAGGAGTCTCTTAGGCTTTTTGGTTTTCTATTTTTTAGCTTTAGGTTTGTTTGTACTCTCTTCCATTATTTAAATCTTAAGATTTTGAGTAAAATAGCTTCTCAGTGGGTCTGAAAGTGAAGTACTTACATGAGTCTCACCGAGTCACCTCCACATTCCACTGGTCTTTTCTACGTCAAAACTCCAAGTTTTTGCCTTTCTGCTTCTTCCCTAAGCGAAATCTTCTAGGATATTGTAACAACTATGCGATCAACTCATGATATAATTCACTTCAATTCTAGTTCATAAATGCACCGCAACACGATGCCACGGGATGTCACATTAGTCTTTCACTAATAGCCACCCTCTCCACCGATGGACACCTATCCTTCGTTCTATCGGTGGGACGCCAGATAATGTTTCCCTGATGTACCATAGTTCCCCCGATATACTTTATGCATTCAATAATTCATGCCCATGACCATGGGCCATGGTTATAATTCATGGTTACTTTTGTTGACAACTTGACTCTATCGATATATCGGGAGAGCACCTTAGGAGTCAGCCCATTAGAGTATTGTTACACCGATACTAGGTTGTGAGCTATTTTTATCGGGCCATTGACGGGATTGTGATGGGGTTCCACCAATGAAGCATTGTGAAGCCGATGGTATTGAATTTTGTTAGGAATGGGGGAAGGACTACGTCACTATGGAATTTCAAATTTTGTTTAATTACACTGAAAGTGTTATACAGTGAAAGCAACAAAGGAATATTCGTAAACTTTTTGAAGCTTCATTGAAAATGACAGGCAAGTGGAAGTATGTGCTCCTTAAAAATAACAAGCACATAAATTTTATTTTTTTCTATTTTTTGAATTTTTTTAAATTAAAAGCTTCCCAATAAATAGTTGTTAATTTAAATACTTTTGGATTAAAATTACAAACTAAGATATGTATGCTTAAATAGTTATATATATATATTATTAGTTTTTCATATATTTTATTAATTAATATTATAATAGACAATGTTAAATATTGATAACTTTCAGCATTATTTATATATATTAGTAATTAATATATGTATACTAGTATTTATGGATGTAATCACAATGTGAATGTAGGCTATAATATGGATCTTGTCAAACTAATTTCTACAATTTGCATTGTTCATAAAATCAAAGTGTGGTATATTTTTGTGATTATTGATAAAATAAGATAATTCATGCCCATGGTCATAAATTATATTTCATGTTTACTTTTGTTGACAACTTGACTCTATCGGTATATCGGGAGAGCACCTTAGGAGTCAGTCCGATAGAGTATTGTTACACCGATACTAGGTTGTGAGCTATTTTTATTGGGCCATCAGCGGGATTGTGATGGGGGTTCTGTCGATGAAGCATTGTTAGGCCGATGCCCGATGGTATTGAATCTTATATAATTTATAAAATATCATCAACTACATTACTACAGTTTGACTTTGGCATATGTATTATGATTCATGAATTGCAATATATATAAAATATCATGGAGACTTGGACTGCAATATAAAATAAAATATTCTAAACTTGAAGTGCAATGATACACAATTTATTTGAATACAATATACAAAATCATCAACTACAGTTTGGAATATGATTCAAGCTGACATGCAGTGCTTGAGTGCAATATAAAATAAGATATCATGAACATGAAGTGCAATGATTCACAATTTCAATGTTCATTGAATACAATATAAAATATCCTCAGACATCAACTACACTTTGGACTTTCGAACAATGGAAATTGATTCATGAAGTGCAGACAAAATACCTAAAACCTACTAATTATCTCCCATTTCCCAAACGGAGTCAGGGTCCTCAAACCGATCCTCATCTTCAGATAAAGTAAAAGAATCATCTTGATTCTAAGATTGCTCTACAGTTTCTTCAGCCTGTGTCTCAAATTCAACATTCATTGTTTGATTTGTGTCATTCTCAATATCATTGTCATCTATCCCAGGCCCAGTCCCACTGCCACTACCACTAGTACCGGTGGCTATTAGGATTGGAGAGCTTGTGTTGCACAACCCGGTCCCTCTTCTTTCACATGTGGACCTCCAGTTTGCGAGTGCCCTTTCAAAAGGAAATTTTTCAACATTATATGCAGTTCCTTTAATCCTCAAGCAATTTTCCAAATTCTTGTCCAGTTTGTTTCTTAACTTTGATTTCAAAAACCCCAATGTACTGAAAACTCTCTCATCCTCCACCGACCCCAATATCATTGTTTGACATAAATCAACAAGTTTGAAATATTCTGACATCGAACCACACAATATTTCACTCTGACCTAACTTTTCCAAACCTTTTTTATTGATCTTGGTTCAAAGGCCTTCTCCTTGCCCATGGATTCATACGACTCCCTCATAGCTGTTGCGAAAATCTGAGATTGCTTTCTAAGATTTTTTTCATCTAAAATTCCTTCTATTATTTGTTCATTGTATGTTGCCTTTTCTGAAAACTGTTCGATCAAGATTTTTACTTGATCATGAAAATATTTTGGGTTATCTTGGTTTACCCAAAATTGAGGATACACAATACCCATGGCTTCAAGTATTTCATGTTGAGGGAATCTTTCATGAATCTCTGAGGAAAGATAGTTTGCAATTTCCTTCAAATTATCACTAACAGATTTAACAATGTGCTTAAAACCTTCCTCCTTAATAGGTACTTCTTCTCTAGAGCGCCTGCCAATGCCTGTCTTACAATGGTACATTGGTATCTCATGTCCACATACACAAATACATAAGTGCCTGCTTGCATTAAACTATAAATAATTATCAAGATTATTCAAATCAGAAATTTTTTGCCACATCAAATAATTTGCGCCTTCTTGTGTTAGATCTAGATATAGATGATCGAGGGCCAAGCATGTAAGTTTACGTAGATTGGAATATTCATAAATATACATAGTTATGTCTTGGGTTTTCTTCACAAGATTGTTCATCTCATCCAGCATGGGGAGAAGACTAGCTAAAGTCAAGAGTGTCTCTATATCGCTTAACCTATGTAAGAGGTCAGGAGCTTTGTCTACTGTGTTGTGATTCTCGTAAATCACTCCAATCGAGGATTGATATTCTGAAAGAACTCGTTGCACTGGTCCATGCAGGGAGATCCATCTGGTATCGACATCCTTGAGAAGCTTGTTTCTAGGTGTTATTCACTGAGAAAAATGTTGAAATTCAAGGAAATGTTTGGGACTTTGGCAGAAGTATGCGTAGATCTCGAGAACTAGATTTTCAAATTTTGATACTATAGGAAACTTGCTTACAATTTTGAATGCTAAATTCATTATGTGGGCCATGCAGTGAATGCTAAGCATGTATGGTGCACAAGTAGTTTGTAACTTTGTACAAAGACCGCTCCTTTGACCTTGCATCACTGTAGCTCCATCAGCTCCTACACACACCAACTTTTTGGCAATTGTCAACTCATCCATACCTGCAGTTTCATTCAAAGATTTCTTGACTAGTTCAAATAGATTTTGCGATGTTGAATTGTCCTTCATTTTATGAACACAAAGAATATGAGCTTGGTGAACATGTTGTTCTATAGTATACGAATGCATACAAACCCAAGAAGTATTGTCTACCACAGCAACTTCATCTAAAGATAATGCAATCAAATTTGACTCTTTTAATTTCTCCTTTAAATCTTGCTTTTCCACTGCAGCAAGATAGTTCACCCATTCCCATCCAACGTTTACTGACCAATGTGAGAAGGGAAAGTGGGGAACACTCAAATAAGATAATAAATCAAAATATTCTAGGTAGTCTGTCATAGGACGCCCCCTGGACAAAATATGAAAAACAATAGTCATCTGAACAATTTTTGATAGATTTGCTGCTGCCACAGCTTTTCCAAAATGAGCCTCAAGTGTACCTTCACATTTTTTAATCTTTGAGATTCTATGGTTATTCTCTCCATAATCTATAGCATACTTAACATGAAGACATTCTTCCTTTTATTTCCATCGTACGACTGATTGTTCCTTTCCATCTACGATCTGTTTTTTGTAAACTTTCTCGATATGCTTTTCTATAGTGTCAAGCTTTAGCTGCATCATCTTGTCTCTTCCACATTTCCAACTACAAATCTTACATCTGACCTCTATTGCCCTTTGAATATCATTTTCATTTGATACCCCTACTGGTTCAAGGAATGGGTACTTTGACAACCAACCAATTTGAAAATTCCTTGTCATTTCCCACTCACGCCCTGATTTTGCTCTGCCTTTTCTTTTCTTGCTACCAACATCATCCCCATCCAAGTCGATTATCTTATTCTAGCTATCCAGGGTATCCCTTGGAACATCTTCTACGATATTGCGATCCTCATTTGATACATTTTGATTTAACACAATGACAATCTCACCTTGACCTTCCTGTGGTGAAAGAGTTGATGATGTATCTCCATCTTCAATAATATTTGGTGGAAGAGTTGATGGTGTAGCTCCACCTTGATCTGATGGATTAGAAGGTTTTCCAATTCCAAAGTAAGACTATATGGTACCTCCCCATTTTGGGTGTTTTGATGGCCTCCAAGTCTCTTCATTACCCACCTGCTCAGGAGTCTTACCCTTGCTGCTCGACATATTGATCTCACTTCGAATAAAAGCTGGAAAAAAATGTCTTCTTGTTTAAGAAGGACAAACCGACAGAGAATATAGATCCCATTCGCTACTTAAAATTATGTTTAAGACTGAAGCAAGAATGGAAAACAGATAAATAAATCTTATTATTATAACTAATAGTCTAATAACTAATAACAGTATGAAGAAATGACCACTCACCTTTAAGTCTACGTTTTCGGCTTTCGTTGACTTCTGAATTGAGAAGTAGAACCTCAGAACTGAATAAAATGTGTAAAATCGAACAAAATGTGTAAGAACAAATAATAGTTTCAATTGTATTTATATCAATCCATATTTGAAGAATTCCGAGGGATTTTGAAATGGTATGTTAAAAATTTGGTGAATCCTGCATGCTTATACAACGATACCTTGAAATTTTCAAGGCGAAATAGGTCCTCATAAGCAACTATTTATAAATTTTAATTGGCGAAATGGATCTTCACAAGCAACTATTTGTAAATTTTAATTGGCGAAATGGGTCTTCATATAATGTTGTTTTAATAGTATTGGCGAATAAGTAGGTGACTTTGACATGCTCCCCAGGATTCCAGGTTAAAATATTGATCGGTGCATTGGAAACATGTATTTTGTTATGGTGAATTTATTTCCTAAAAATGCCTCAAAAAAAAATACTATTGGCGAATGGAGATGCATTGGACCGATAGTCCGTGAATTCCTGGCGATTTGAACACCCTACAGATATGGTAGATTCGCCAAATTCAAATTGCCAGATTCGTAGAATTTGCCAATTGGCGAAGATTCACCACTAAAGTTATCCCTAGAGTGGGTCCTCACTTAGAACTAGGAGCCCCCCTTTTAAAATATGTTTTTGGTGGTATTTCAATGATTTCAAATCTACAATTCAATGTTGGCCTGTGATATTTGAATTTTGATAATTAATGTTAAGATATGTATAAATACAAGGTTATTTCACTTAGTTTCCCCTAGATTTTTCAAGTGTTCATGTCCTAATAGCAAGTTTATGAGACCAAGAGAAATTCAAGAGAAGTTTCAAGGCTTTCAAGGGTATAATTATTGAAGATTATTACAACAATCTAGTTTTCAGATTTGTATTTCAAGGTTCAAATAAGGTTTGGTGCATTGTTACATATTGTTTTTCATTCATCATTCCTTCATGTTTCATTATTTCATTTCAAGGTTTAATTACCAAAACAATTTTTGACCAAGGAAAACCCCCATTCCCTAACAAAACAAAATTTTTCTCTCTTTGATGTGTGATTGTATATTTTAGCTTGAAGATCTATTGAAGAGAAAATTGAAGAAATTTTCAAAGTTGTCAAAGTTGCAAGAGAAGTTGTCAAATCATGAAAAATCCTCTACAAAATTTATTTTTGACTATCTAATAGTGAACATCAAGAATTTGGGAGTGCAGACATAGCAGAAGATAACTGAGAAAGAATTTCTCAAGAACCCTAGCCAGGACCCATTCGCCATAGGGTGAATGAGTCCTCAGTGAGCTCCAATAGGTGATTTTGGTGAAAGGTACACATTATTTTCCCCTTTCTAGATCTTCCTTTTTGGTTTCTATTTTTATTAGTTTTGATTTATGTTCTTTATTTGTGTTTCATAGCTTACATTTTGAATGAAATTGGGGAAATAGGTTATTGTGGTGAACTCATCATCCATCCATCACCATTTTCATCATTTTCATGACATAAAATTCCTGATCATAAAATGAGTATCTTCTTCTAGCATCATTCAATTTCTCATTGGAGTAGGCCACAGGTCTTCTTTCTTGACTCAACACTACTCCAATTGTATTTCCACTTGCATCACAATCCACTTGAAATACTTTGTCAAAATTTGGTAATGTTGAAACTGTTTTCTCTGTCACTTTTTTCTTCAATACAAAACTTCTTTGTGATCTTGATGTCCACTTGAAATCCTTCTTATCTCCTCTCATTGTATTTATCATGGGGTTACAAATGCTACTCAAAATTTTGATAAAATTTTGGTAGAAACTATCTAATCCATCAAATTATCTAACTTCTCCAATGTTTACCGATGTAGGCCAATCAACAATTTCTTTCACTTTCTCAGAGTCCATCTTCAATCCTTGAGTAGAAATAATAAATCCTAAATATACTAAATTTTTCTTCATGAAATAACACTTCTTGACATTAATCAACAACTTTTATTCTCTCAACCTTTGTAATACTTGTCGGATGTGCCACAATTTTTTTCTCTAGTCTTACTAAAAATCAAAATATCATCCAAGTAAACAATGAAAAGCTTACCCAAGAATTTCTTCAATACCTCATTCATCAATCTCATGAAAGTGCTTTGTGCATTAGTTAATCTAAAAGGCATCACTAACCACTCATAAAATCCTTCATTAGTCTTAAATGTGGTCTTCCATTCATATCCTTCTCTGATCATGATTTGATGATATCCACTCTTGAGATCAATCTTTGTGAAATACTTTGCTCCACTCAAACAATCCATAATGTCATCCATCCTTGGCAATGGAAATCTATACTTCACAGTGATCCTATTGATTTATCTTTAATCGGTACACATTTTCCACTCTCCATATTTTTTTGGTGCAAGTACAATAGGTATTGCACACGGGATCAAACTTTCTCTAATCAATCCTTTCCTCAAAAACTCTTGAATCTACTGGTTCAAATCTACATTCTCTGTCAGTGTCATTCTATGTGTTTCCTTGTTTGGAAAAATTTCCCCTGGTATAAAATCTATATGATGACTGATACTTCAAATTGGGAGTAAGCCATCTAGTACATTTTTTGACATGATATCTCCATACTCTATCAATAATTTTGTAACTTTGATACTCTCTACGGTAGGATTCTCTACCTCTAGGCCATTTGTCTTCTTTGGGATTAGTGAAAAATAGATTATCCCATGCCTCAATCCATCAAGAAATTTTATTCCATCTAACAAACACAGTCTAGTAGTGCCACTAAATTAAGTCTTCTCCTCTTCTTCTAAAGGTATCAACTTATTTCTCCTTCTATTTTATGTTGTGCTATACGTATTCCTTCTTCCATCATGAATATCTTTATTTTTATATTGTCATGGTCTTTGTAATAATAAATGACATGCATCCATAGGAATAATATCACACAATACTTCATCCTTATATGACCCAATATGAAATTTCACAAAATATTGCCCATTCATCAATATGTTATGATCATCTTGTATCCATGCTATCCTATAAGGGTTTGTATTTTTCAACCTTTCTAATTTCAACTTGGTTACCATTTCATCCAAAAAATAGATTATTAGTACTACCACTATCAATGATAACTTTACATACCTTTCCTCTAGGCTTATATCATTATCTGAATAGACTTTTCCTCTATGATAGTTCTTCAATAACTTCCTCATGCATCAAAGCTCTTCTCATTACCAATGATTCACCTTTCTTGAGTTTTCCAACTAAATTAGGGGATTAAAAAATTTCTTCATCCACATAAGCTACTCTTCCTATATGATTAGGTTTCTTTTGGGTACTTCCTTGATGACACTCAAATGCTCTATTTCCTTCACCTCCACATGTAAAATAGGTTCCTTTGAATGGTATTCCCTCATTTCTTCCTTCATCCCTTTGATATCCATCATTGTGGTAGGGCTTCACATCTTTGTTCTAATCTACATAAGGCCTTCTTTCTCTGGATTGGGGTCCACTCTTCTGGAATCTTCCTCTTGTTAAAATTTTCTTCCACCTTCAATGCAAATTGATATGCTTCCTCCACTGATGTCATCTTTAACAGGATCAATTATTCTTAAATTTTTGTTCTCGAACCATTGATATATCTTGCAACCTTTTCCTTGATTGCTTCACTATGACCGATTCTAATTATCATCTTGTAGAATTCTTTAGTAAAATCCTTCACAAATTGTTCTTGTTGCCTTGGGTTCTACAATCCCTTCAGAAATTCAAGTTCATAATCTACTTGTATGAATCGGTTCTTTAATTTTTTCACCATTATATTCTATTTGATGATTCTTTCTTTTCCCCTTCTATTTCTATCTAATTGAAATTATTTCCACCATAATGCAACATGTCCTTTCAACTTTATTTTCGTAAATCTTTCAACTCTTTCTAGATCATCAATTTCTTCATATTCAAAGTATTCTTCCATTTCATTTATCCAATCAATCAATTCTTCAGGATTCAAATTTCCCATGCCATTTTGAATTTTAACTCTAGGTCTTTTTCCAATATTTGAAATTACTTTCAACATCTTTACTTGATTTGATTCTTCTTATTCTTTGCCTAGGGATTCTACAATGTGATTTGCCACATGTTCTACTTCATCATCACTTTCATCATCTGGCCTAGGTTTTAGGCCTCTCCTTCAGTCTTCTTCAACAAAATATAATCAAAATTGCATCTTGTGCATCATTTCGAACATTTCATCCATTCTTCCAATAAAATTCACCATAGCACATGCTTACCTTGATGACATATCTCCCCTCAAATCCAGTGCAATTGCCTCAATTCGGTGATTTGGCTACAAGGGTTTCAACTACATCACAATAAAAAATCGGTTCAAAAAAAATATAGTCTACCTTAGGTTAGTGATATGTTCACCTGAATGAATTCCTTCAGGGATTGAAAAATTTCTCTAATACCACTTGGTGCAATCATAGTAGGATGGTTCTAGAAGGAACAATTTAAATCATGTAGCAATGAGTCAACACAATGGAAATAACACAATAAATTGATATGCAAATATGATACTTTATTGAATTGGAAATATTACATGAAAAATATGACTCATGGGTGAATATCCAAGACTCATGAGCCTGCTACAAGGGCATTCAACATTACAAATGGCCAATAAGAAAAAATGTAATGATCTTAAAACATCTAACTTAGAACTGATAACTGATCACTCTACAATGAACTATAATGATCTTAAATATAGTTATCAAGCCCCAATAAAGGTCCACATCAGCCACAAGGTTCATAAACTCGATGAATGAACACATATGAAAGTCAACCTCAAAATATGGAAAGATAGTCCATGTGTAAAGAAATAACTTGAAAATCTCCAAGATAGGTCCCAATGAACCCATGATGCTTGTATGATATCCTAGTAAGCTTTGCATGATCTTAAATAGGTCTATACTAAGAAATATGGACTAGGTTGGTCCTAAAATACTCTAACTGGTAGTCACAATGAAATTCTAAGAGCGATAAATTTTGTTAAAAAAAATGCAAATGATGTGAAATTTGGATATGTGATAGATGTAGATGTTTAGATGCTACATCCTTCACCATGTATTAAGAAACAATGATGTAGTAAATGCAGAATGAAATACTAAAATTGCTATTGAATGCAATGCAAGAAAAGAACTATTTTTGGTTGATACAGGATTGCTTTACAACGAGGGATTCTCCTACATCAGAATCCTACATGTACCTTTTTTAAGGGGATTGTGAATAGTGAACAAGTTTTTAAAAGAAGGAAATTCATGAGTTGAAACAACTCCTTAAGGAACATCATATTTCCATTCCTTCTTCATCCTCTAGTTCACACTCTCCTTCTACTAAACATGAGGATGCTTCTCACATTGGGACTGCAAGAATCGCTACTAGAGATTTGAAAGAAAAGGGTCATTCATTGATTACCACTTATGTTGATGGACCTAATAGATGGAGTATTGATTTGGGTACTTCAAAACATATTTCTTACTCTTTTGATCACATTATTTTAGGGTTACTTAGAGAATCATATTTTGATAGGATCTTGATTGCAAACAATGAGTTAATTCATGTTGTTGGTATGGGTGATGTTGAATTGGGTACAAGGCTAGTAAATAATATTCTTTATATTCTTGAGATGGCCCATAATCTTCTTTCAATCTATCAGATTACACATATAGGCAAGATAGTTTAGTTCACATCCAATTTAGTTTTTATTTGTAAGGAGATAGGAGAACTCATTGGTATGGGTTGAGCTAAACATCAATCTAAGGTGTATACTATAGAGAATGGGGGTTTGCTACTCATGAGTCTCTTTATTCTCAAGAGATTCCTAATAGGTGAATTGGCCTAAACTACCTCAAGGAACATAGTGAGAGTTTCAGAACTAGAAAGAGTAGGCCACAAAGGTTTATCAAACAAACTAGCAATTTTTTGGCCCAAGGATGTCAATGCAATGAATGGATGATAGTGTGGCTTGTTGGAGTCCTAAATTCATGCTAGCATCTTGTACATATAGAAAACTAAAAATACCGTAGAATACATAGAGTGACTATGTCTACTCCTTATGCTAGGAACTCTTAGAATGTGGCAAAGTAATAGAATATGATAGAACTAAAATGAGGTAAAGTAAATGATAGAACTAAAGAGGATAGAGAAAGAGAATTCTCACAACAATCCAAGTAATGAATCCTCCAACAAGTATATATCTTCAATACCTACAGACATAAGATTAAAGGAAAATGTTGGGGCTATATAGGGGTTTGCCTCAATCAAACCCTCATTTTGGTGTTCCCACCTTCACAAACAACCAAATAGATAGATAAAGATAATAAGCATAAATTAAATGAATGCAAGAGTGATAAAATAAATCCATGATAAAAGAGGAGAACCCATATCAAAAGGATGTGAGAAATCCCAAGATGCTCGCAAGCACAAGACAAAAGAGATATCACTTGCAAGGCTTAAGGAAGCCAATGAAAGAGAGGGTCACGAGAGCCAAGCAAGATGCAAAGAGCACTATAAGAGCTTGAGAGTGTTGTAAAGAGAGTTGCTAAGAGAGTTTCTAAGAGAGATTGAAAGTGTTCTTGAAAGCTATAGAGAGATCTATGCAATCTTGAGAGAGTGAGAAAGGAGAGGATAGTTCACGTTAGAACCCAAGAAGCACAAATATATTGAAAGGATCAATTTTAAAGAGAGGAGAGAAGGAAAAAGAAGCTTCTTGAACTATTACAAGGCATATTTGGTTGTTACCACCAACAAAGTTAGTTTAAAGGTGGTAAACATGCTAAAAAATTATTGTTTGAACATTGAAATGTCATTGGATGATAGCATGGCACACAAACATCTGCATGGCATGCTAGTGTCCAGAGACTTCACACTACAGAACGATGAGGATGGGAAAATCACAAAGTTTCACACAAAGCTGATGCGTGAAGGTAGCTACTGAAAGAGTGGTCCTTAGAATCCTAAGAGGGGAAGAAAGGTTGATGCAAGGTCTAAAATGAGCCTACACAAATGCTAAGGGAGTGGACACTAAGAAGATACAAAAATTCATGTGAAATTGCAAGGGATGCAATTTTACGATATTACATTTTTCCCCCACTTTAGCGGGCATATGAATCTACACTAATATGCATGCTAAAGGAAATATACTAAAAATAAATAACATCATTATGCCAAAAGGATACTATAGAGGAAGTAGATATCTCTTTGAACTAAGGAATAATACCCCCAAGTTGAAGACCTAGAAAAAAAACACATTAGACTAGAAAGACTTGCACAAGACAAGAATGATAAAACATAAAAACCACTATGTCAATGGGTTAGAACATAGATAGGAATAACACACACACACACAAAGGAACATTAAAACTATAGGATTTAAGTCAGCAAAGTGAAAGAGACCTCACTATAAAAGGTTGTCTCATTACTACATGTATCATCCCCAAATTAAGAAGCAACACATAGAAGAATTCTTAAACGAAGAGAAGAAGGTAAGGATCAATTGATGCAAGAGAAGAATGCAACCAAAAGTTAGAGAAGCAACCAATGTCGAAGAGAGAAATAAAATATACTCAAGATGAATACGGTTCAGATCTTTGATATGGTATATATAATTTGAGAAGAGCAGAGAGAAGATAATTTAAGAGAGAGAAAGGAATTAAAATTCCAAGAGAGATGGCTCCACAAGTACTCTCTCCTGGGAAGGGATGAACAAAAGGCTTTGTAGGTAATCTCTCCTACAGAGTGGAACAAAATGCACCGGAGGTCCGTGGACAAATGGTGAATAGATCCCACAAGATGAAAGCACTTTACAAGTCCCTAGACCTAAGAATAATGCACCCCAGGTGCTCGATCCTAAGGGAAGATCGATTTGAGAGACTCTATAGAGTCTGATTAGTCCTAATAGTTTCTCGGTCCTACAAGGAAAGTTTACAAGGAAAGTTTGATGCAAAGGATATCTACAGGTTCTGAGTCCTACAGAGTAATATTGATCAAAGAAGTCTATGTCTACTACAAGTTGCATTCCAAGACAATCATAGAAAAGAAAGGTCTAGTTAGGCTGCCCCCAAGCTAGATGCCAAGATATAAAATAGGTCTAATCAAGCTACCCCCAAGCTAGACACCATAGAATTTATTTGAGAGAAAATAATTCAAAGGGGATCCCTTGGGAACCCTTCAAGACAGTGAGGGTCCCACTCAAGGGGATGGTCCAATTGAAAAATAAAGAAAAGAGAGGAGGTCCTTAAGAAGGACACACATCTCTAGAATAAGTTATCACTACCCCCTAGCACATGGGGGAGGAGAACCATGCAAGATACTTAGAACATACATGATAGAGGTAGACCTCAATATCAATTTTCATTTGAAGAAGAGGTATGTGCATCAATAAATAAATGAGTGATGGCACCTTAATTGAGAAGTTGTGTTTTATCCTTGAAGGCCTTACATTCACTAAAGGAATGGCCAAGAACTTGATGGTATGCACAAAAATAATGTTTTTCTTTATCATGTTTGGGATATTTCCAAGGAGGAGGAAAAGTAATCAAGCAAGCGTCTAGAAGCCTCAACAAGGTATTCTCTTGCTCTAATAGAGGATGAGGAGCAAGAAGAAACCCTTTCTCTCGTGGAGAAAATTTTGACTGCTCACAAGAAGAAGGCACAAAGATGAATGATAATGGCAGATGAATCAATCTAAGAGAATGAGGCTGAGAAAAAATCTTGTTGCCATTCAATCATAGTTTTCATTTAGATTGTTCATTCGAGCAACCAAGCCAAAAATTATGCTTATGAGGCACACATTCTATATGGACTTGAATTCCTTATTCATTATGCCTACAACCTTTATTCCCATAGCCATATTTAGACAAAATATTGAAGCCAAGGCCATAATGTATTTGAAAATATTGAGGAGGAGGATCTTCATAGTGAGCATTATTCCAGAAAGGGGGATCATACTCTTCTAAGGGATAGCCCTTAGCCTTATTTATAGGAATTCCAACATTATCCTCTTGAATATAGGCGCAATCATCTTCCTTAGAATGAGGAGGCTCAACATTAATAACATTATAATTGTTTTTCACATTATCCCATGATACAAAAGAATAATCATCTTTGATAGGGTGTTTGGATGATGTTATCGGAAGGACTAAGTGGATTGGGTTGACTTTATATTATCTAATGAAGGATTTTGTAAATTCTAAAGAACCTCAATCATCACCAAGACATGCATTCTCTTGAGAAGAGGTAGAATGAGAAAACTTAATATTTCTTGCTTCAAAAGGATCTTCTTGAAGGACATCTATCTCAAGAGTATCCTATGTAATAGGTACTGTAGGAATAGACATCAACATATTGGAAGACATTGAAAGGATAAGAGTAGGTACAACCAAAACTTGACTGATAGTTGCCATCTCAAATAAGTGCATAGCGTTAGGGTCATCCTTGATTGTGACTACTCCATTAATGCAAATGAACTTAATAGATTTATGCAAGGTAGACGGGACTGCACCCATAGCATGAATCCATGGTATACCAAGGAGAAGGTTATATGGCAATTTTTCTGACATGAAATATACAAGGGTTGGTATGGTAATGGGTCCCAACCTCAAATGAAAGACTATTGTGCGTAGGTCTTGTCGATCAACATTATCAAACCCACAAATGTCAACATAAGAAGCATTAAGAGAAGATGAATCAATATTAATCTTAGGCAATAGATCAATGCTACATACATTAAGCATTGAACCAACATCAATAAGAGTACGTCTAATGCCACTATTATTAATGTTAACTATATTCATTAGATTGTCCTCTTTCTTTTGTATATCCGAGGGTGGAAGTTCCTGCGGATAAAACTTGATATTCGGAGAATCGGCATGAATATGAGCCATCAACACATTAACATTCATTGGCTTGGTAGAAGAAGGAAAGAGGATATTTTTCAAGGCTTACTAAAGAATACCTTCATAAACTAACATAGACTAGATCAAGTCCCACAACAAGACCTTAGTTGAAGTAGCTCGAAGTTGTTTCACAAGATTGTAATTATAGGGTTCTTTAGTCATAGGTTTAAGAGCTTGAAGAGGGCTTGGTTTTTTATTCATTTTGGAGGGTTCACCTATACAAGAGGTTTGTTCATCTTTTTCTTGTCTAGGTTCCCATTCACCCTTTCTATCCCAGAGGAAAACTTGTGTTCACCCCTTTTCCCTATGGGTGAGTACGCACTTGCCCTTGTCATCCATTTTCTTAGAGTGGTGAATTCACTTTTTCCTTTTTATTTGATAGGAAGATTCACATCCACCCATCCCCCTTTTGGGTGATTTCTCAATTATTTGTCTTGAGTGAACTTGCCTCTATAAGGTGATGCACTCACCTTTTCTTATTTTATTCAATTTCACAATCACTTGTTCCTTGTCCCATATGCCCCTGCATAAGCAGGTTCACCCATTCTTGGGAGAGGAAACTTCACATTTTCCCCTCCCATGGTGCATCCACCCCTATGGAAGCACACCCACCCCTTCCCTCACCCATTTTATAGACATGAAAATGTGTTTGTCTAGAAGGGAAAATCCACCCTTCCGTGGCGATGGCATTTTTTCTAATTACCAATCTTGAACTTGAATGCATGCATAGAAACTAAAATCAAATCATGAGTATGGGTTATGAATCCTACCTATTGAGGTACAACTCGCAAGTGGTATAAGTCTCAAACCTCATCCTCTTAGTGGATCATCTCACTGTCATCCTCCATCTCACTCATCTAGTCAGTTATCACTCTCAATCGCTCAATCTCTCAGTGACACATGTGCAAATTAAAAATTAGGTGAATACTGAATTTTTAATTTACTATTTATAATTTTCATCTTTTTCCCCTAATTATTCTTCTTAATTTTTGGTAATTTTTACCCTTTATTTAACCTTTTTTATTCCTTTTGCCCCCTTTCTTCTACAGGTTGCCATTTGCATCTTGTGTCCCTATTTTCTTCCATTCAAAAACCATTCTTCATGGTTTTTCATCCTCTATCATATGGTACCCTCTATTTCTCCATATCAAGAAGTCACATGGGACCCCTTTTCTTCTCCATCTTCCCTCTCGAGGGGGCATATGCTACCATATTTGTGCATCCCTTTCTCCTAGCCACTTCCAAGCAATACTGGGGCATCTCCTAAAGTCCTTTTCTTCTATAGAGTCATCTTCACTTTATTTTTCTTTGAAACATAAATGTGTGCATCCCATCCACCAGGCGTACCAAAAATTTGTGCAAGTGTTTTCATACTCTAATGAAAAACAATTAAGTAAATAGAAGGTAAAAGAACACAAACAACCACTCAAGATTAGCCTAGGTTGAATCTAAACAAAATAAATGAAACAACAAAATTTTTTACCTTGTTTAGATGATGCTTTCAGTTGGCCCTTTTTTTGAGAATTTGTGTACTACTTTGTTGGAAAAATGACAAGTAACCTAGCTTAAAATCATGGTCAAGAGGCAGGGAATGCAATGGTGTGACTTGATGGTGGATTGAATGCAAGGTGAATGCTTAAAATGGGTGCAATAATGGAGGTTTATAGCTTGGTAGTAAGATGGCTCAGTGTGTGATTGATTGAGTGAGTTAGTGATAGGTTCAAATGAGGCAAAAATCACTATATTTAGGGAAAGGGTCTCTAAATGAATGGATGGCTAGGATTCATCCACTAGGGTGAGTTGAGAACTCACAAGCCATCTCATGCAGACATGTGGCAGATGAGGTGGACATGAATAAGTGATGTCAAGATGAGGTGGAAAAGGTGAGTTTGTCTCATCTACCCACATTATGCGATGATTAGATAATAGAATTAAAAATTCTTTTAAAATCTCCCTTGATTTTGGAGATTTGACTTTGGGGATTGAGGAGGAATTTTAAATTGGTCCTTTATTCCTTCAAGAGTGTTGGATAAATAAATTGGAATTAAAAATTCCACCTAGGATGCATGGGGGAAAGAAAAAAGAATTTTAAATTCCTTGGGAGGTGGAGGTAACTTCTCCAAATGGAGGAAGTTATTAATGAAGGTTGACTAGGGTACATGCCATAAATGGCATAAGGATTAGGTTAGGCTTAATTAGTGATTTAGGTTGTACAAATGAAAGATTAGGTAGGTTAATGGGGTATTAGAAGCAAGTCAAAAATTATGGAGGACGTGACCCTGATTATGATTAGGGATGTGCACATCATAATCACAGATTAATTAGACTAATCTAGATTAGGAGAGGATTATGGAGGATGGGACAAGGAGAGAGAGTGAATGAATTTAAAATTTCACTTTAATTCATTTGGAAAAAGTGACTAAATTAAATAAATTGGACTATTCATTTAATTTAGAGAAGAATGAGGTAAGGTATTTCATTAATTAATCAAACACCTTAGGAGACATTAGAACCAAGATCAAATGTCAATCAGAATAATGAATTATTTAATTAATATGGCTTAGGGATGTGGAATAGAAAAATACGAGGGCTAATTTGACCATATGGGAGTGGTCAAATTCAGGTGTCTACACATTATATTCTTATAAGTATGGGCTACCGCTTTGTAAGAGGGAGCCATAGAAATATCAAGAGAATCACTATCAAATGGGACACCGTCAATAGAACAAATCCTTTTAGGAGAAGGACTATATAGATTTAGATAAATGACTAGTCTCTTAGGCCTTTGAGGGACATTAAAGACATAGATTAAATTTATAGAATCATCACAACTAGTGGAATAATTATTTGAAAAAATATTCTCAACATCAATCTAGGGAGGATCAAATGTGGAAGGAGATTCATCATTCGTTAAGGCACCATCTCTAAAGGAGAGTGCATTGGAATGAAGAGAGGGTAGAGTAATATTAAGAAAGGTATCAATGATTTCATCCTCTTGCACCAAAATATCCTCAGAAGGAATCTCAATAGAGGGATCAACAAAGAATAATAATAAAGGAGACAAAAACTCACTTTCACACATTTGTAAGAGAACTTCTTAAATCTTCTTAGAAAATTTTGAAAGAAATAGAAGAAAGAAAGATAGAAAATACATTTTAAAATAGAGATATAGATACGTTGGCTGATCTAGAGCAATCCAGGAGTGATAGAACTAAGAAAAAAAAATCTAGATTTTTTTTATTTTTTTATTTTCTAGGTTCTAGTAATTTGCATTTTCAGAGGTCTTCAGAGTAGAATTTGGGGTCCAAACTTGCGTCAGCCCCTAAAATTTAGTTGTTGAAGGCATAGTATTTTATGGATTGAATTATTCCTCTTGGAGACCTTTCTAGTGATGTAAATGGTTCTAAATATTGAGCATCGAGTCAAAAGTTATGATCCCACCAAGTTGGGGTAAATAAATTCCTAGTTTTTCGAAAGATTTTGTGTTTCACATTGGGTTCACCAACATGTAAAGAGGGGGATTCACTACTCATGAGTCTTTTTATTCTTAAAATATTCCCAAGGGGAAATCTAGCTGAGACTACCTCAAGGAATAGAGCGAGAGTTTCAAAAGTAGAAAGAGAAGGCCACAAAGGTTTCTTGGATAAACTAGCGAGTTTTTGGCCAAAGGAATTCAATGCGGAGAATGTATGACAATGTAGTGTGTTGGAGTCCTAAAATCATGCTAGCATCTTATATGGATAGAAAACAAAGAATATCATAGAAAACACAAAGCGACTACTTCTACTATGACTGCTAGGAACTCTTAGAATGTAGGAAAGTAACAAAATATGATAGGTTTGAAATGAAGTAAAGTAAATGATAGAACTAAAGAGGATAGAGAAGAGAATTCTCATAGAAAACCAAGTAATGAAGCCTCCAGCAAGTAGATATCTTCAATACCTACACACATAAGATCGAGGGAAAATTTTGGGGTTGTACAAGAGTTTGCCTCAGTCAAACCCCTACTTTGGTGTTCCCACCTCCATGGACAACCAGATAAATAGAGACAATAATAAAAAATGAAATGAATGCAAGACTGATAAAAGAAATCCCCACTCAAGGAGGAGAACCTACATTACAAGGATGTGAGAAATCTTAGGATTCTCACAAGCACAAGACAAAAGAGATATCGCATGCAAGGCTTAAGGAATCCAATTAGAACAAAGATGGAAGAGAGAGTCGTGAGAGCCAAGCAAGCTACAAAGAGAACTATAAGAGCTTGAGAGTGTTGCAAAGAGAGTTGCAAAGACAGAGCTATGAAATCTTGAGAGAGTGAGAAAGGAGAGGAGAGTTCAAGGTAAAACCCAAGAAGCACAAATAGATTGACAGGATCACTTTTAAAGAGAGGAGAGAAGGAAAAAGAAGCTTCCCAAGCCATTACAAGGCATCCCAGGCCATTACCATTCACAAAGTTAGTTGAAAAGTGGTAAAAATGCTCAGAAATAGTGTTTTGAACATGAAACAACACAAGACACTATCACAATATGCAAAAATTTGCAGGAATCACTAGTGTCTAGACACATCATGCTACAAAATGACGAGAACGGGAAAAGCACAAAGTTTGATGCAAAGATGACATGAAAAGGTAGCTGTTGAAAAAGGGATCATGAGCATCCTAAGAGGGGAAGAAAGGTTGATGCAAGGGCTAAAATGAGCCTACATAAATGTTAAGGGAGTGGACACTAAAGCGAATAGAAAAATGCATGTGAAATTGCAAGGGGTACAATTTCATGACATTAAATATACTTTCTCCAACTTCTATCACGATGATCATATGTTCCTCAAACTTCTTCTTCTAGTATGGGTAGTAGTTTAGTTGATGGTTATGTTGGTTGGTTTAATTTTTCTCTTCTTTGTGTGGTTCCATCATCTCCTACTTCATCAAAGTTGATAACTTTAGCAAAGCAAGATATATTCAATTTATTAGGTTTGTGGTTGCAGGATGGCTTTATTTTTGGTATTATAAATTTGTCTTATCATTCTTCTTCTATAGGTTTGGATGACATACTTTAGGGGGTAACTCTCCTCTTTGCAAATTCTTCTTTAGAGGATATTCTTGAGTATGCTCATTTCAATATTTCCACCTTGATTGGGGATCCTAATTTTTATGGGACATCTTCAGAGGCACTTGATTATTATTTAGAAAATTCATTTGGTAGACTTCTTCCTTCTCATTTCATCATGGAGTTGGATTATCTTCCACATCTATCATTGGATCTTTGTCTTTCCTAAGGGGAGACATGTGGTTTTTCATCATTGGGATCTCTTTTGGCTTTAGACTTTCTTCAATGGTTTTGATGATACTTCATTATGGTGGGAAATCTAGTCTCCATATTTCCCTTCATTAGAGGGGTCATTACATTGTATTATTTTGATAGATGTTGTTCTTGGGGATATTAATGTTGAGACCTCCATACATCAGTTCTATCGCTTGTACATGATTTTTATTGCATCTCTTTTTTGGAGAGGAGTTTTTCCCACTAGGTTTTCTCCTTGTCTCCATTTGTGAGAGGTTAGTTTCATGTTATTTGTACATGGGTACCAAACATGGCCTTGTTGTCAAGACCCATATTGTATCATTTTTATAATGACTACACTCCCTAGTTTCTCTTATGGGGGGTGTTCGTGTGAATGGGGTTATTTCCTAACTATTCATTAGTGATGACCTATTCACATTAAAATTTTACTTAGGATTTAAGCTAGTCCTAGTTGTCATTTCTATAAGTTAGTTTTAGGGGCCACATCTCATTATTTACTTCTAGTCATCTAGGAATTTAATAGTTCTCTTATGTATTATCTTATGCATTTATTATTTTCTTAGGCATTTAATGTTTGTATCAAGAGTATTTATCTACCTCATCACTCCTCTCCTATATATACAAGGTGCTTGTATAGTGTAAATTATTCTAGATCATAATAGCAATCATTAATCTTCATTCAAGCTCATGTTGCAAAACTTTCTTCTGGATGGTTTCTTTCTTGGTTGATCCATTGAAGAGTGTGCAGCTTCATTTGGGTTTAGTAATGTTTTCAACAATATTGATTTTTTATATCTTGTCAAGTTGTAGGGTTTGAATGCAGCAATGAAAAAATGGTCTCAGATATTTCTTCAATCATCTTTATATTTGTAACATGTACATTCAAAGAGAGAGGAAGGCTTGTGCCATTTCGGGTCTTGCCTCGGTCAAACCCTGTGTTGGTGTTTCCACCTCCACACTTCCAAAATTCATGATAGGGATGTTGGAAGTTTGAAAATATATCATTGGTGATGCTATTTAGAAACATGAGAATGAAGTGCACATACATTATTTGATTCAGCTGACCTAGTGTAGTCATTCATGTCAACATCGTGGGGAACCATTTTTGTGTCATTTTCACAATACAAACTACACCAGAAAGTTGATCTATCTAGAATTTGGATAAGTGTTCTTTGTTTATGATTTTGTGGTTTAGTGTGTCATTTTTTGGGTTCACACTTCACCACAAGAATAGGTATAGCTCTATGCTTTTAACCATATAATTATGACTGGATTATACAATTATATTCAAGATCTTGTGAAGTTTTATGAAGTGTACTAGAAGATATCAATGACATAGTTCAACTATGTATATAATTTGCATCTCTTTGTTCAGTGCATCAATGTGGGAGATTTTTCATTTCCTTGAGAAGAATGTTTTGGTGTTGTGGTTATAAAGTTAGTTTCATTGGTTTTGGAACAATGTGAATTTGAAGAAAGATCCAATCTAGAAGTTGCGTGTATTGGGAAGCATATGTATGATTGGAATTTTTTGTGATTAGGTCCAATTCTTGGTCAACCTAATACATGATATGTGTTGAGAAGATTAAATATAAATTATGGATGTTAGCTTGTTCTATTTTAGATCCATGCAAAACTAAATTAAGTATTGTACATTTTTCTTGGGCATGAAGATGATTTTGAATCTTGTGTGATGCTGACAAAAACTCTTTTGTATTGTTTATTTTTTCATATAATTAGGTCGACCTAATCAATGTGTGTGAATGAAATTAGGTATATATATGAGATATTTTAGAGTTAAGAAGAAAGAAAAGTGAGCATAAATAACATATCAGGTGTGAGTAGTCTCATATGATGTAAACATGTGAATTCAATGGTGAGAGTTTAAAATAAGAGTAGATTTGTTGAGTGAATGTTAAGCAAATAAGTACTATATATTTAAAGCTTCAAAGGAACTAAAATATAACACAAGGGAGGTGCACTTTGCATCAGTTCATACTTTGGCAATGAGCCATTTTTGTATTATACTTAACTTTGGTTGTGAGCCTTATAAGGACAATGTGTCTCGGTAGTGGCCCCTATAATATACTATATCTGGATATAATATATTGTGAGATAATCCTCACCAATTTTTTTCCCTTTTTGGGATTTCCACATAAAAATCTTGGTGTTCATTGACTTTGTGGATTTTTCATTCTTTCATTCAATTAATGTGTTTTGGTGATTGGATAAGATGTGTTCAAAATTTTAATAGAATATTGATTCACCCCCCCTCTCGGTATTTTTAATGTTCAACAATTGGTATCAAATCTTGGTTCCTTTAGAAAATCCTAACAACTTGAGGAAGATCTTGGAAATTTGAACACATGGAAGTCAAGAAGTATCCTATTCCTCTGGAAGAAATTTTTACAATTGAATATGTAAAAGATGACTACATGATTAACAAAAAAAAAATTAAGGTTGCTCTTGAAGATCTTGACAAAATTGAAATTGATAACAAAAGTTTGAAGGAAATCCTAGGAGAAGCAAATGAATGCATAAAAAACCTGAGAGAACAAATCAAGAAGTTCAGATAAAGACATAGGGAAGTCAATATATAATTGAAGCAAGAAAATGAAGAGTTCATCAAATTGAAAGTACAAATGGAAGAATAAGGAAGGATTGCGGAGTGTTTGAATGCATTGGTACAAAGAAATATTGAAGAATGCTCTAGACTTGAACAAGAAGTGGTAAATATCAGCTTTGATCTAGAAAAGGAAAGAATACATGAGGAGAAATTCAAAATAAGTATTGTGTGTGTGAATATGTGTACTAATTAAAAGGATAAACAAACAAAAAAATTCAACATTATATTGAAGAAATCAAAGTTAAAAGATAAAAAAACTCTAAACACAACAACTTCTTCAAAGATGTCCCATTGTCCATTATCTCTAAGGATTCGATGTAAGTTGTTGGCTCTTAGTTGGTTTAAGTAGCAGTTTGATAGAGCAACTTAAAAAAATTATGCAACATGCATTTCTATTGCTAAATGATATGATATGATTAAGATATGAGGCTAAAGTACTATGAAAGATAAGATTCTATGCTTATGAAAACAAGATTGTTAAATGTTGGATAAATGCAACTATAATGCTCATGCTATATTAGCTAGATCTTGAATCCTTTTCAAAGCACAAAGAGGCTGTATTTATAGTGTTTTTGGAGGCAAAAACCTATTTGGCAAATATCAATGATTGAAAACAAGCCTATTAAGATGAACGGTGAAAGATGGAGAAGTTGGAAAAAAATATGGAAAATAGAAAGAAAGCAGGAAGATGTTTCCTTCCGATAAAACCTTTCACTCAAAAATAGAGGAAACTTGCCATTTGTCAAGTTTAGTTATTTGGTTGAAGATAATTAAATAATAAAATTATTTAATTTCATGTGACATGTGGATTTGGAAGCTTTTAATTAAATATTAAAAATATTTAATTATAAGTGGGATGTGGATAAGAAGTTTCTAATTAAATATTTAAAAATATTTAATTATATGTGAGATGGCTTTTTAGAAGATTTAAAGATGATTTTATGATTTTGGAAAGAAGAATATTTACTTTATTTAAAATAAAGCAATGTGATAATTAAATTAAATAAATTGTAAAACTTAAATTAATTAAGAAGAAATCGAAAAGTGATTAAATTAAATAACTAACTAAACTTATTTAATTAAGATAAAGGAATGTAGAAAATGAACAATATAAATAAATTATTTAAATTCATTTATATGTAGATTGAATTTAGAAGATTAATTAAATAACTTGTATTTAATTAATTACTAGACTTATTATAATGTGACCATTTTTAGGTGTATACATTTGTCCGCTCTTTGAAGTGATGTGTTTTACGCATTGGTTCAAAAAAAAATTCAAATAACGAAATTTTTCCCCCTCACTTTGAAAAATTGACTGATGATGTTATATGCCCCCTCGGAGATAAATCATGAGTTTGAAGATTTTGATTATGATTCAAAGATTTTAAAAGATTTCAAGTTTCTTCACTGATTTATCTCTCGAAATAGTACGTCGTGTGGTGAAAAATAAAATAACCCTACCTTATTTAACCCCTTAAAAGGTGGAAAAAGGTAAAAGTCATTATCATTTGAGTAGTTGCATTTGGTGAAAACATAGCTCTGCGAGAGAAGAAATCAAGATGCTGCTCCATTATGAGCACCATAGATTCAAGTGGGTTCGACGACATTAGCGACCAACAACATATGGACCTCCGATAATATCATACAACCCTTCTTTATGAATTTTTGATGAATTTCACATGATTTATGGATTAGTACATCTAAGTTAGCACATCCAAGCCATAGACTAGCACATTTAACTATAAGATTAGCACATTGACCAAATTAGCGCATAGGTTTGATAGATTAGTGCATAGGTTAGAAGCTCGCACATAGGATGCTCAATTAGCGCATAGATTGAGGGATTTAGTGCATTTTCTAGATTAGCACATAGTTTTGATCGTTTAGCGCATCCACCTGATAGAATAATGCATACACTAAAAGAGTGCATCTACCCTCTATTTTAGTGCATTCATGGATAAACTAGCACATTTTTTGATTTAGCAAATAGATAGTCTGTTTTAGCGCATCCATGAATTTTAGTTGATTTTGAATGTTTGAAAAACATTGATGATTGCTTGATGTTTGTTGCTATATTAGACAACTGATTTGATGAATTTGAGTAGCATCAAGGATAGATTGACATGATTTTGATAGTGATCTGATAATTTTTTTCTCATGTTTGAAAACAAAGAGCAAAAATGATGTTGATTTTGATAAATTTGCTTTTCGCAATGAAAAAAAAATAGTATAGATGTTGATGTGAGCCGATTGGCTATTAAATTTTTCTTCATGCTTGATAAAAAAAAAATAGTAGAGATGATAAATTTGTCTTCCTATTTCAAGAAAAAATAGTAATGATAGTCTGATATGTTGCTGATGATGACTTAAGTTTGATGAAAAAAAATAGTAATGATGATATGATTCGCTTGCCTGATATGATTTGACGTGATTGTTTGATTTTTTGATTGATTTCCTGATTGATTGATGATTTGATTGATTGATATGGATATGATGTATAGGAGGATTTTAAAATCCTCCAGATCGGAGAGAGGTTTCCCTACACATGGGAGATGATTCCCAGATTATCCCAGCTAGAGGTTGGGGTTATTGCCAGATGTGGTTTGGGTTCGCTTCTAAGTATCCCACGGTATATGGTCAATAGGGCACTATTGACTACTTTAGCTGAGCAATGGCATAGTGAGCATAATACTTTTCAGATTCCCACTAGAGAGATCATCAGTACACCCAAGGATGTCTATAGGATATTAGGGATCCCCGTAGTAGGTGAGATTGTATTATGTGACCACAAGGACATTGGGGGTATAGATTACTTATGGAGATTATTTTAGGATCCACGCATTTCTGGATATGAGATCCCTTGGTGGGAGATGATTCAAGGTTATGTCCCACTTCCTTCAGTTTTGGTTGGTTTCATTGGTGGTTTCCTTTGTCTTGACATAGGTTGAAGGGACTGTGGGTTGGTTGGGGTCAAGTAGTAGAGGACATGATCCTTCATCAATTTAGATATGCCTAGGGTTCTTGTATGTTGGCCCATCTATACCATGATCTTCATCAGGTGGTATATATAGATGGGAAGAGTATATCTTTTGGAGTCACACTGCTTCAAATTTAGGTGTGGAAGCATATCGCCATCACCCACCCCTTTGCAGGGAGAGATCATCCACTTGTCCATCCTTACGTTTATGCTTACAAAGGTCCACTTGTCCAGCCTAAGCTAGGAAAGTTGGAATACTGGAGGAACATACTCGATGATATGGAAACAATGATCTACAGGCCATATGTTGAATGTGAGGCTTGGGATGAGGATGACATGGAGTTTTCATACTATGGCATATCTAGATATCTGATTGCGTGGACCCCTTTTATCATTGAGCGGTTTTTGGTCATGAGGGTACTGAGACAGTTTGGACGGGTCCAAGTGATTCCATAGGGTGTCACCCATTATGCCCGATGGCATGAGGATGTGGCAGAGTGGGGTCCATTTATCCCCTATGAGGTAGCTCAGGAAGAGTACTTGGGTTTACAACCAGAGTTTTGGGATTATCATCCAGAGTTTACAAATGCATGGATGACTAAGGAGTATGCAACATACTTCCACACTCATCCATTTCCAAGGTTGACTAGTCCAAATGAGCTTTCCCCATTATTAGATGGATCGACATTATAGTGGGCACAATGGCAGCCACAGGCACAAGCAGGGGCATAGGCAAAGCAACCCACCTGAGGAGGAGGAGAGGATGTGGGTGGGGGTATGGCTATGGACATTGATGATGAGGGGGAGGAGGAAAATTATGATGATGATGATGATGTTGGGGATGAGGGGGTGGTGAGAGGATACCCATTTTTGATGTTCCATTCAGGACTCGACCCATTACAATGAGAGTATTGGAGCAACTAGTTGTAGGCCCTTCACATATTACCATTAGGGTGCCATCATGAGAGCAGCAAGCAAAAATTGATACCTTGAAAACACAAGTATAGGCTCTTCAGAGCCAGCTAGCATAGGCTTAGACCACCATTGCATAGTTGTAGGTATAAATGGTGCAACCACCACCCCAGACCCACAAATAGCCCAACTGATGGCTGAGAGGGATAGCTTCAGACAATAATGTTTATAGGTGGAGGGGATAGCAGAGAGGCTGCTGAGATCAGTGTAGGGTACCTCTATCAGAGAGGTTATCATAGAAGGATTGGAGACTTCCAGAGAGTGAGTTCTACTGGCAGAGATATTATGAGGTAGTTCCTCCTGAGCAGAGGGTAGCTTATACCCAATCAAGCACCAAGTCCCACACCCACTCACATAGTCACACCAAGATTACCACCAAGAGTGTTGGTCAGCCTGTCAGACGAGAGATAGGGGCACCAGTGGTAGAGATCTAGCGAGACCTACCACCTTCGGCACTAGCAGTAGTCATGGCCCCCACATAGATGCTCCTCAGTGATGATTCTATATACACCATTTTTGTCACATTTTATATATCTTTCTTGGACATTTGATATCATTGTACCCTTGGACATTTATTTTGGTGAGATTGATATGATATGCAATGGCAGTTTCGATATGGATGTGTCTTTTATTATGCTATGATGGATGTTTATGCATGCATTTTTTCTTCTATATGGTTATGATGATGTATTTGTATGGATGATGATCTTTGCATGATTCTATTTATCTTATGATGTGATGATGTTACCTATGCATATGATATGATGATGATGATGTTGTTTATGAATTGTATATGCTTTATGATTGATGAACATGCAAAACATGTTATGATGAGATGATGAAAATGAAATGTGAATGATTTTATGATGTATTGAAAATGCATTGATTATGGATGCAAAATGATGAAATGGATGCCATGGATGCATTTTATTCTTTTCGATATATGTATATGGAAATGATGTAATGATATGGACGTGTTAAATACAAAATGGTAATAAAAATTCCATGTTAATGATAATGAATGATAAAATTATGTGAAAATATGATATGGATGATATGATAGTCTAAATGATAATGAAATGATGAGATGAAAAATAATATGTAAAATTGATATGAAAATGATTTGCAAATACTGATATAAAAATGATGTATAAAAATAATGATAATCTATATGAATGTGAAAATGATATGATGAGATGATAAATGATGTTCAAGATAACGATAATGAATGATTGATAAAATTATGTGAATAATAAAAATGATAATGATATTGATATGAATATGATAATGAATGATACATGATATGAATATGCCATGAAAATGAATCCTAAATTATATGAATCTATTGGTAAAGATGATAATGATAATGAATTGATATGAATAATGTTATGATATGAAATTTAAACGATAACGTAAATGGTAATGTAAAATGAAAAATGGAATGAAAAGTGATATGAAACAAAAAATGATAATTGTAAGTGGTGAATATGTGAATAAGATCAAAACACTTCTTAATAAGACATTATATCAATGATTAAACAAATTGAATCAATTCAAAATAGTAATCAATTGAAAGCGTCATATTGTTCTCTATCTCTAAAGATTTATTAAATCCTGATTGCTCTCAGATTGTTTAAGCAAATAAGACTGTTAAAATGATAATTCAAAGAACGAGATGATGATAATGCAATGTTAAATGATAAAGCAATTAAACTAGCATGATATTGATGTGAAACAGATAATTGCAGCTACAGGAGGCAGCCATGGTTGAAAAATTGATTGCTTGATGCTTGATGTGTGAATGTTTGATGCTTGAAGTCTGGATTCCTGCAGAGTAAGAGTGCAAAAGCTTGATTATTTGGATCCTTTTCTTGGTTAAATGAGGCTTTATTTATAGATTTCCTGGCTGTAGAAATGCACAAGGAAAGCTTTGAGAGGCTTGGATTCAATCTGGAGAATTGAATGGTGAGAGATGGAGAAGATTGAGAGAAAGATCGAGATTGTCTCTACCCATGAAAACACCAGGCAAGAGAAGAGGAAAGATTGATGGAAGAGGATTGAGAGATCAAATTCCAAATTTGTCTCCAATTTGTCTCCAAAACTTCCCGTGAAGTTTCAAAGCATTAATTGTGACATATTTTAGACATGGATTAGACATAGGAAATCTAATTCATTTTTGAGAGAATGTAGATTGGAATATTCCTTATGCTCTAATTCAAATATTTTTGATTTATTTAAATTAGGAAAAGGGAGATAAATAATTTAATAAAATGAACTATAGGATAGTTGTTTATTAAATTAATCAAAAGAATATGGTGATTTAATCAATAAAGTGTTTTGATCTTTATTTAATTAATTTGAGATCGATGTGATAAATTGAAATAGGGATTTGATAATTAAATTGAACAAAGTATTTAATTTTGTTTATTCAATTAAGATGAATATTAAATGTGAACTATATAAATAAATATTTCTATTTATTCAATAGTAGAGGAAATTAGGATAACTAATCAAATAATTTGTATTCAATTAATAGGATGCTCCAAACCAATTTTAGGTGTATACAATAATGATATGAAACTAGTAATGATAATGATATGAAGATGAAAAAAAGATTAAATGAGGTGAAAATGATAATAAAAATGAAATGATATGCAATAAATGATTATGAAAATGATAACTCAAATGATAATTCAAGATGATATAATGAAATGAATGTTTGTGAAAATGACATGATAATGTTTTGATAATGATATGAATTGAAAATGATAATTCAAATGATGTAAAAATGAAGTGCAAAAGATGATATGAAAATGATATGCAACTAATGATGATATGAAGATGAAAAAAATGATTTTTGCCAATGTCCAACTGTACTCAATCTTTGTTTCAAAACAGATATGTATCTTTTCCAATCTCCAAAAATATACTATACAACCACAAAAAAATGAAAGCAATCTATATGAATCATGCAATCTAACTATGTTGAATGAACTACATACTGTTGTCATTTTGTGAACCAATTTTATGCTTGATTATCATCATTGAGCCTTTTGGTATGTTGGAAGTTAGTACAAGCATCAAAGGGGATATTTTCACTGATGATGACTCGAGTACAACTTTCATGATGTTTGATATAGCAAGTTTATACAAGCATCGAGGTATAATTGAACCAAGATTACTTGAGTATTGCTTACGTAAACAAACAGCAGTTAATATTTTTCCTATGCAAATCCCAAAATTCCATCAATGATATTTTTGTAAACCATGTCTCATGACAAATTTACATAGTAATAATGATTAAGTTACAGACAACAAAAAAAGAAAAATCATACTCCTTCCTTATGACTCTAGTTTAGTACATCATTGAGTCACTCTAGAGATATGATGTCATCAAATTTCAAAATAACAGTTCAACTTTTTCTTTAAGTGTTCCAATCATTTTATTCAGATTAACATCATCTAGTTTGTGTCAGTTTATGTATGTATGATAGCTGCTTTTGACCAGGCTTGATTGGATATTCGATTTTTGATGTAATATTCTGATACTTGACACATATTGTCATTTTTTTGCCAAAAAGATCAAAATATGATTGCCCCCAACGAGCTTGCACTTTGACTCCCGATAAGAAACAACCTACTACTAGGAATATAAATAACAGTTATCAAGCCATGATGAAATCTTTATCATTTCAAGGAAATATTGTGTGCATGATGTGGATATGATGGCAAGGGATGGATTTTTTGTTGATAAAAATGGCTATGAATGAATGATGAAGGATGTAACCTAATAGATGGAAGAGCCGACTAAATCACAAACAACACCTGTTTGCTAGGTTTTCACCATCTTTTGCATTTTTTTAGATTTGTGATTTTTTTGTTGTTACCAAGACATCTATTTGCTAGGTTTTCATCAAGGAAACGATTTTTTTGATTTTCCATTTTTTATTTTTTATTTTGATTTTTTTGATTTTTTATGTATTTTTGATCTTTTTGATTTTTTTGTATTTTTGCTTTTTGATTTTTTTGTAGTTTTGATCTTTTTGATTTTTTTGTATTTTTGATTTTTTAATTTTTTTTGTATGTCAAAAGGATGCCTGTTTGCTAGGTTTTCACCCTGACGATGATTTTTTTCCAAGACATTTTTTGATTTTTACGGATTTGTCAAGCATAGAACTTCTTCATATGGATGTTGTTGGCTGGATCTTCAAGCAGGTCCCGTTCTGGCATAGATAGCTGATATGCCCCCGAACCATATGCTGCAATGATGATGAATGGAACCAGCTAATTGGGCTCAAAATTTCCTTTCTTTACCCTATCTTGTTGGTTGTGATGGTTTTCTTTGAGGACCAAGTCACCCACTTGAAATGTGCATGGTATGACTCTATGATTGTAGCTATGGGATATAATTTGTTGATAACCCTTCAAATGATTGGCTGCATTTTGTCATCTTCCATCAAGTAACTCCAGTTCTTGTAGTCTTGAATCTCTATAATCCTCATTAGTTATGAGTCCCTTCAGTGACACTCGAAGTGAGGTAATCTCAACTTCTAGTGGCAAGATTGCTTCTGCTCCATACACCAGCACATATGGGGTGGCACCTGTTGGTGTGTGAATGCTAGTTTTGTATGCTCACAAAACTAGATTTAACTAGACATGCCAATCATGGCTGACATCATTCACCGTCTTCTTTAGGATCTTCAGAATTGTCTTGTTTGAAGATTTTTCTTGGCCATTCCCTTGTGTATAATAAGGTGTAGAGAACCTGTGTTGGATGTGAAATCTTTCACAAAGTTCTTCAACATCTTGGTTTTTAAAAGGTCACCCATTATCCATTATAATGGAGTTGGGAATACCATACTAACATATAATATAGTTCAAAATGAAAGATGATATTTTTTTTCCAATGACTGTTGTTAAGGGAACAACTTCGATCCACTTGGTGAAATACTCAATGGTTGTGGTTATGAATTTATGTCCATTTGATGAATATGGGTGAGTTTTTCCCACCAGATCGAGTCCCCATTGAGAAAAAGGCCATGTTGTAGTTCTTGAGTAGGAGCATGGATGAGATTTCCATGAATCAGACATTTCAGACATTTCTTCACAAAGATTAATGATTCCTTTTCCATGGTTGGCTAGTAGTAACCCATTCGAACTAGTTTCTTAGCCAAGGTTAGTCCACTTGAATGAGTCCCGCAAATACCACCATGAACCTCTTGTAAGGAATTTTTGGATTCATCACGTTCAAGACATCTAAGGAGGGTACCATCAAGACCACATTGGTATAAGTTGTGAGTAATTAGGATATAGCGATAAGATTGGCATATGAAATTTCTTTTCTGATTCCATGATAAATCCGAAGGTAAGATAGTATCTTTCAAATAGGCATAAATTTTTTTATATAAGGGGGAATTAGAACTAGTCACGTGACAAATGACTTGGGTTTCAGAAATTTCATAGGTGAGAGAAAACATTTGTTCCACCAGGAATTCAAATCGAGCTTGGTTCTCTAATAATTGCAATAGTGACACAATTGTAGCCATGGCATCCGCAACTTTGTTCTCAATCCGTGGAATTTATTTGAACTTGATCTCAACAAAATATTTCTTGAAGTCACCTACCATGTTTTTTTAAGGCATTAACTTGTCATCTTTAGTATGATAGTCGTCATTTATTTGATTAATGACAAGTTGCAAGTCAAAATAAACTTGTAGCTCAGTGATCTTCCAGTCCAATGCTATTCTCATTCCAATGAGAGGTGCTTCATACTCGGCTATGTTATTTTTACAAGGAAACATCAACCAATAAGACTTTGGAATGGTATGTCCCTAAGATGTGATAAAAATAATTCCTGCCCTTGAGCCATGTTGTGTGTAAGACCCACCAAAAAAAAGTGTCCATGATTGTTTAGTCATTGTTGTGAATATATTGGTGTTAGGAAATTCGATGTGCATTGGATGATCTGTCTGTAGAGGTGCCTCCTCCAACTGATTCACTATGACCTGCCCTTTGATTTCCTTTTGATCCACATAGTGAATGTAAAACTCACTTAGGATCATTACCCATTTTTCTGGTCTTCCTACTAAGGTTGCTTTGCTTAGAAGATATTTTAAGGGATCAATTTTAGCCACAAATTTGATTATATGATCTAACATATAGTGTCACAACTTTTGGGAAGTGAACACTATTTCCAAACAAGCCTTTTTAATGAAATTATAATTTAGCTCATGGATTGTCAATGTCTTTTTGATGTAATATACTGCTCGCTCTTTTCTCGTTTTGTCCTCTTGTGCCAATAATGCACCCAGGGATACTTCTATGGTAGAAATGTATAGTATGAGTGGTTCTCCTTGTACTAGTGGGATCATTAGATAATGCTTGAACTAATCAAAAGCTGCTTCAAAATTTTCTTCCCATTTGAACAGAACATTTTTATGCAAGAGATGTGTGAATGACAAACTCTTGTTTGTCAGTTGTGCAATAAATATCATGATGGATTGTAATCATCCTTGTAATGACCATAGTTGATTGATGTTACTCGGTGGTGGCATATCTAGGATGGCTTGGACCTTTGCTAGAACCACTTTGATTCTGACAAAATTCTTAGATACGATATCTATATGTCCCTCCCTTATGTTTTATTTGGGTAAGAGATCATCTACATAATCCTCCATGAATGTGTGCATCATGTCATGAAAAATTGTAGTCATTGCTCACTGATATGTAGCTCCTACATTTTTTAGGTTAAATGGCATTCCATTCCAACAATATGTACCCCAGGGACATGTGAATGCGGTCTTATCTTGATCTTCAGGTGCAATTTTTATCTGATTATACTAGGAAAATCCATCCATTAGCGAATACATAGCATGCCCAGCTATCAAATCCACAATCATGTCAATGTTCGGCTGATGGAAATTATATTTTGGATACGCTTTATTTAGATCCCTAAAACCTATACAGATTTTGATTCATCCATCTGGCTTTGACATGGGTACAATGTTGGAGATCCATTCTACATAGTTGATAGACCAAATGAATCCTACATCTAGTAACTTATTTAATTCCTCTTTGACTAGAAAGGAAACATGTGGGTGCATCTTTCTGAGCTTTTGTTTCATAGGTTTTTCCCCTGGCATGATGGAAAAATGGTGCATGATAAGATTTGGGTCTAATCCGGGCATATCTGCATATGACCATGTGAAGTTGATTTGATTATTCTTTAGGAATTCTATGAATTTTGGGACTTCTTCCTCTATTAGTGATGTAGTAAGTTGTAGGATTTTTGGCTATATCGCAGTGCCTATATTGATTGCATCTATAGGTTCTATCAAAATAGAAGATCTTTCCTGATAATGCTTAGGGAGAGTGTCAAGTTTCCCATCTTCCAATGCCTTTGAAAGGTTTTCACCATCATATATTCTCTTTATTTTTCTCTTTTCATAATCTAATACTACCTCTTTTAGGTTTTCACCATTAGATCTATCTTTTATATTGTTAATTTTGCAGCTAAAAACCTTGGCACTCTCCTGACTGAGATTTTCATCCTGCAATTCACTGGTGGAACCTATTTCCAATTTGGATGAACAAAGAAAATTTACAATGGTTTCATCATCAAGGAAGATTGGGATATCGATTGGTTCATTTTTTTCCCAATCAATGAGCTCAGGGTAGACTAAGGGTAGGGGATCATTCGGTTGCATAAGGTCACTGGTTGTTAAGGTCATGGCACGATTATCATTCTCGCTATGGGGAAGATCTATGAAGGTATCCTCATATTTTTTTATCCATCTCTCTTTGAATCAAATCATCATCACTCGAGTCATGGTTGCTTTGAAGTACGTAGTCAAGTGGAGGCCTTGAACCTTCTCCTTGTGTGAGCATTGGTGTATGTTTTTGTATAACATCCACCTATTTGTCTCTCCAAACTTCATCATTATAAATGGTATCCCATTCATACTCATTGGAATTAGTGTTAGAATTCTCCTGCAATCTCAAAATTGTTTCATCTATCTCTTCATTTTATTTCTTTTGGAACACTTCTTTTGTGTCTTCACCATATCCAAGTCCGGTTTTATCTTTTGGATGGATTGTTTTTAGTTGGATAGGTTCCATAATTCCTTCTTTTCTCTTGCCTATGGGGCCAATTCCTTCATAACCAATTCTTTGCATTATTGTATAACCCTTCCCATATTGCTGAGTAGGTAATTTGACATGCTGGAAAAATTCATCTTCATCTTTATAAAGCCAATAGAGAATAGCTCTATCTTTAGATTCATTTTCTTGGGTGTTGGCTTAGATGAATATCCCATTAAATTTGGTAATGGGAGTTGAAGCTTGTGTTCCTGATGTGGAAGCCATTGCAACTTGTTTTGTGGACACTGTAGGTTGACCATGTGACCTTGGACAGACAGGTAGATTAGAAATATAGAGTGAATATTCTCCCTCCCCATTATCCTTTAATTGTAGCTTTGTGTTGAATCTCTTTGTTAATTCCCTTGTTCGATCATTGTGTTTAGAAGAAGAAACTTCCATATCCTCTCTATTATGTAGGACAAAGGTGTCCTAAGTTTCTCTAAGGTTGGAATAAATCTGACTACTATTATGATCCATTGGTATGGTTATTTCTTGTCCATTATATGGAAATTTTAGACATTGATGATAACGCAATGAAACTTCTTGCATCTCATGGATCCATGGGCGACCCAAAATTATGTTATAAGATAATTCTCGATCCAGAACCTGACAAAAAGTGTTCTTTACAACATGTCCCACTCTCATAGGTAACATGATGAGGCCCTTAGAATCTTGTTCCTCATCATCAAAAGATTTTATTGTTATTTTTCTCCTTGGATCAATACACTCTTCAAAATACCCTTAGGAAATAACCAATTTTAAATTACAAATACTTAGACCAGCTCCCCCATCTATTAAGACATGTCTAATTCAGGTTTTATGAACCAAGACCTCTAGATAAAGCGATGAATTATGGGGATGAGTCATGGAGGCATCATCCTTTTCAGAAAAGGATAGGCATGTGGGTGAGGACAAGTGTCCCACCATGGCTTGAAATATGTCAATATTCAAATCAGGAGATACAGTTGTGTCCACGAGAGCCTTCTCCAGAATGTTCTTATGGGTTAGTGATATTTTAAGAAGCTCCAAGATAGAAATTTGAGCTGATGTCTTCCGAAGTTGGTCAACTAAATTGTACTACCTTGGAGGAGGTGTAGTTGATTTGGATGAACTTCCTTTTACAACAATTTTCGCTTGTCCCCTTGTTGTTACATTAACTTCTCGATACTCTTGCTTTCCTTTGAATTTGATGATGTTGACTTGCTGGTCATCAGTGTAGATATGATTGATGGTGGTGTCATAGACATGCTTTACATTCTTGCCTTTGTCACCTGAATATTCCCCTTTTTGATAACTAGGGAGAGGATCCTTGAATGCCTGATGATCTTTGTTGGCATTATGTCCTTCAATAGTTATGGTGCGATTATCGATTAAATCCTAGATGAAATTTTTCAAAACTTGGCAATTATTCATCCTATGACCTTTGCAACTATGGTAATCACAATAATATGAGTCATTCCATGATGTTGGTTTGACTCATGACTCATAATCTCTTTGTGGTGGTAATGTGATGGCGTTTTGATTCAAAATATTTTTGAGAATTGATTCAAGAGACTAGCCCAAGGGAGTAAAACTTTGTCAGTTTGAGAAAAATTGTGATCAGGGCAGATTTGAATTTTGGTTGCTACCAAGATTATTACCATGATTATTGGCCATATTTCCTTGATTAGCATTTTTCCCTATTTGGAATTAGTATTTCCTTCATTAGTCTAATTTCCAGAATTGTTGTTGTTACATTGGACACTTGATAGATTGAGAATGGTTGGCTTTGCATTCACATTGTTGGAATCTACCACCCCATCATTTACCAAATTCTTATTTCTAGTCTAGAATCATGATTTATCATTGTTATTGTTGTTTTTGTGATTATAAGAATTTGGACTATCTCTGTCAAGCTTTAAGACTCCTCTCTTGATCAAGGCTCCTTCGATAGTGATCATGTTTTCAATCAATTTCTCAAATGATTGAGGGCAATGAAGGTTAAGTCTATAACTCATTTATTGATTTAGACTTTCAATAAAGACTTTCATCTTCTCCTTTTCAGGAATAGGACAGAATATCTTGCAAATAACCTTCTCCATCTTTACAAAAATGTGATGAAGAGTTCCCCAGTCTTTTGCTTTTCTCTACACAAATCAAGCATGGTTATCTGATGTTGTCTATTGTAGGAGTATTGAGATATGAATTTATTGATTAACTCCTCAAATTTTTTGATGGGGGGAGTGATTTTGGAAAGCCACTCCATGGATTTTCCACCTAAGCTTCATGGAAACAATCGCATCAGGTATGTATTTTCATGAGCAAACTCTAGGATCATATTTCAAAACTCTCTCACATGATCAATAGGATCCATTTTCCCATTGTACCTGTCAAATTTTGGGATCTCACAATGCTTTGGAAAAGGAATCATGTTGAGATTCCTATCGAAAGGATAAGGGAAAATATCTTCCAAAACATATTTCTTGGTTGTTCCCCCTTGTATTTATTTAATTTTTCCTTGTAGTGCTCTTATTTTCTGAGTAAGAGCACTAAAATAATTTAAGGGGGTTTCAATTCTCTTACGATCTTCTCTAATTTTCTCAGTATCAAAATCAAAGGGTAGTTTAGCTCCTTGGTTTTTTAACAAAATAAAGTATCTTTCTTTATTCTGCTCTAAAATCCTATCCAAGAGAGTATAAAATTATGGATCATGTTTGGCTTCTTGAAGAATTTCCTCTATTACTTCCTCTCTCAAAATATTCCCATGAAGCCTATGAAAAGGATTATCTTCCCTTTTATCTTCTTCTTGGTGTTTTCAAGACCTTGTGACAATAGGCATAAGCTTTATACCAAATTTTTACTAACTTTGATCACAAATGAGAGAGTGAAATTTGCTAGATATCTTAGTCAGAATAGAATGAGGATTCTATTGATATGACTAAAGAAAATTTCTAATTTTTAGTTCATGATTCCCTAATTTGAAGGATGATGATCCTGTTATGGGAATTAAACTAGAAATTGGAAATGGATGTGATGATGCACTTTGCGATGTTTTGACCTTAGTTTGATAAAATAAGGAATTTGCAACAACCTAATGTTTTCAAGTTCTCTATTGTAACACTTGATTAGGATGATTGGAATACTGAATTGCAAGTTCCAGGATGAAAGAGGGATGAATGGGATGACTATGATTGTGCCTCCGTGAAAGAGCTCTTCATTGAAAGAAAGATTGTGAGGATAAAGGCTCTAAAGCAAAGTCATCATTAAGTCCCCTAGAAAAGTCGTGATATCGATGGATGAAAGTTTAATACTCAAGAAAAACTTTACGACTTTGGTATAAAAATCGTCTCCTTTTTAACAACTTCTTGTAACTAAGGGACCTTTTTGGCTTCCTAATCCTTTTCTCAAGGGATTTCTTAAAAAATGTTGCAGATTTCTAGACCTTGAGCATAGAAAAAGACCAGACTTGATGGTAGATTGTGTAAGAAAATTATTTTGAACTAGAAAACAGATGTGCTACCCTGTTCAATGGATGTGCTAAATTTTTTGATGAATGTGTTGGACTGTTATATGGATGCATTGAAAAATAACATAGATGCACTATAATAGAGCATATATGCACTAAAACAAAGCCTAAATGCATTGAAATAGAGTAGACATGCGCTAAAACAAAGCAGGGATGCGCTAGAACAAAGCAACAATGCGCTAAAATATCCAGTCAATGCACTAAGACCAACATGTTTTAACAATTTTCTAGATTGGATGATCTTTATCTGATTTAATGTTTGAAAAACATGGCATGCAATAGAAAATAGTTGTTTTTAAAGTCCTAAAATCTAACAATGAGTCTATGTTCTTCGATATTTGTATGGGTATTGAAAAAAATAGATAATTCAGGCAGACTCACTCTTAATTGTCAAAAGGTCATCATAATAGCCACAACCCACATCTTAGAATTGCGTCGACTCACACAATTGTGTCATCCCCTAGAGGGTGCCCATGTTTTTGTCTGTTCTAGGTGCGTACTCAAAGTTAGATTTCTCAATCCCTTGAGAAAACAGTCCTTGGGAATTATATGGTGAGTGTCTTGGGGGAAGATTCTTCCCTCCCCTTGCACTGTGAGTATTACAATGTTTGGTTACTAACACAGTTGGCTTCTACATTAAGGTTTGTAGTAAGTGTTTTCGTTTAGTGTGGCAAATGATATAATTCTTTAGGAGACCTCAACAACTCACTTTTGTTTATAGTGGGTTGGAATTCTTGGCTTTAGGTGTTCCCACTTAGGTCATTCCTCTTGGGATGAGTAATTTTTCCCACAAGAGTAGGCCTACTAAAGGTTCTAATAAAGCATGAAATATATGAAATAAAAAGATGAGTCTGGTGTTTTGATCACCCAGTTAAGGGGAGAGCATAGGCCTATCACCTCACAATCACAACAAATGATTTTATTCAATTTTAATCCCAAATGACAATTTGCTAAGCTAAGTGACAATGTTTCTTCACAAAAGACATGGGATTTATTTTATCCAAGATAAATCAAATGTTTGGTGACTTCCCTAGGATTGGTTTATTCCAGATTTAAATGTCTACCCTAGGATAGCTTCATTTTAACCTTATGCAAAAAATATTAATCTTTGTCCGCGGACGCGTTAGAATCAGAATTAAAAATTTATAGTCTCCTAGATGCGCTAAAAGAACACATAAATTTGCTAAAATAGAGCATATATGCACTAAAAGAAATCACAAGGATGTGCTAAAACAAAGTGGTTATGTGCTAAAAGAAACCCAGATATGCACTAAAATAGTGCTCGTATGCACTAAAATTTTCTAGGGATGCGCTAAAACGCATCTCGTATGCGCTAAACTATGAGTCCAATCTGGAACCTGTCAGAAAACCTATAATATAAAAATTAAAAATGGGGCAAGGGTCCTATAGTGCATGCCAAAAAATGTGTGTGTAAATATGTGTACTAATTAAAAGGATAAACAAACACACCAATGCGATATTATATTGGAAAATTAAAGTTAAAAGATAAACAAAATCTCAACATAGTAGCTTCTTCAAAGACATCCCATTGTCCTCTATCTCTAACAATTCGAGGTGAGTTGCTGGCTCTCAGTTGGTTTAAGCAACAACTTGATAGAATGAAAACTTAGAAAATGAGATTATGCAACATGCATTTCTATTGCTAAATGATATGATATGATTAAGCTAAGATATGAGGCTAAAGTAATATGAAAGATAAGATGTTATGCTTATGAAAACAAGATTGCTAAATCTTGGATAAATGCAACTATAATGCTCACACTATATTCGCTAGATCTTAGATCCTTTTTAAAGCACAAAGAGGCTATATTTATAGAGTTTTTGGAGGCAAAAACCTAGCTAGAAAAGATCAACGGTTGAAAAAAACCCTGTTAAGATGAATGGTGAAAGATGGAGAAGTTGGAAAAAAATACGGAAAGTAGAAAGAAAGAAAGAAGATGTTTCCTTCCCATAAAACCTTTCACTCAAAAATAGAGGAAACTTGCCATTTGTCAAGTTTAGTTATTTGGTTGAAGATAATTAAATAATAAAATTATTGAATTTCATCTGACGCGTGGATTTGGAAGCTTCTAATTAAATATTAAAAATGTTTAATTATAAGTGGGATGTGGATAAGAAGTTTCTAATTAAATATTTAAAAATATTTAATTATATGTGAGATGGATTTTAAGAAGATTTAAACATGATTTTATGATTTTGGAAAGAAGAATATTTACATTATTTAAAATAAAGCAATGTGATAATTAAATTAAATAAATTGTAAAATTTATTTAATTAATTAAGGATAAATGGAAAAGTTGATTTTGGAAAAAGAAGAATATTTACTTTATTTGATTTAAAAAGTCAAATTAAAGCAATGTGATAATTGAATTAAATAAATTGTACAAATTATTTAATTACTTAAGAAGAAATGGAAAAGTGATTATATTAAATAAGTAACTAAACTTATTTAATTAAGATAAAGGAATGTAGAAAATGAACAATATAAGTAAATTATTTAAATTAATTGATATGTAGATTGAATTTAGAAGATTAATTAAATAATTTGTATTTAATAATTACCAAACTTATTATAATGTGACCATTTTTAGGTGTATACATTTTGCCCCTTTTTGAAGTGATGTGTTTTACGTATTGTTTCAAAGAAAAATTCAGATAACGAAAATTTTTCCCCTCACTTTGAAAAATTGACTGATGATGCTATATGCCCACTCATAGATAAATGACGAGTTTGAAGATTTTTATTATGATTCGAAGATTTTGAAAGATTTGAAGTTGCTTCACATATTTATCTCTCGAAATAGCACACCGTGTGGTGAAAAATAAAATAACCCTACCTTATTTACCCCATTAAAAGGTGGGAAAAGGTAAAACTCATTATCATTTGAACAATTACATTTGGTAAAAATAGAGCTATGCGAGAGAAGAAATCAAGATGTTGATCCATTATGAGTGCCATAGATTCGAGTGGGTTTGACAACATCAACGACCAGTTTCATACCTACCTCCGATATAAATATTTCTTCTAAAAACTAAGGCCATGATAAGGCATACGAGAGCAATAATAGAAAACTCTAATAGTGTTGGACTCAAGGGAACACTGAGAGGGGTGGGTTGAATTAGTGTTCATAAAATCTTAAACTTTATCAATCTGAAACTTGAAACCATTTCAACATTCCATTAAATAAACGATGTATGCATTCAAATTAATCATTTATGATGCTATAGCACACAAATTTTTGCATGGAAACCCTATCAGGGGAAAAACCACGATGGAGGTTAATCCACAATTTGAGTGCTCAAATATAATTATTTACAAAAGAGAATTCACTTGCATTCAAGCACACTGCCTAGAGCTCACTGCCATACAAAAGTTTAGATTAAGACCATCTGAAGGTTGAACTAAGATGATAGCATCTATTTATGCCAGGTTATAGTTTTGGTGAAGCTCATAGATTTAATTCTAGATCTGTAGACTGATTTGGCTCTTCGCTCTGCTCTGCTTAGCTCATAAATCCAACATCTGCACCATTACTCTACTGGTTTTTGCATCACACACATATTCACACATTTCAACACTTCATCTCTATTAAACACACCTCTTCACATCTATCCCACACCAAATGATAGAAACAATCTCATATATATATCCGCTAACAAGGATTTACTCATTCCTTAATCGGCTTCATAAAGTATTAAGTTACTTTCATCTTGTCAACTAGATCTACCACTAATTATTTATGCACATCCTCAAAATTTTATTAATACAAAGATAGGACCCAAACAGAACTTAATCGAGCATGAAGATATTTAATTAATTGCTCCTTATAGATCTGTGATTACTATACTCGTTGGGTCAGCCTTCTAGCACATAAAACCAACAGATTAGTGCACCAGATCTTCTAGATCACGTACCAATGAGTGCACATCTAAACAATCCTTCACCAAGGTATTACAAAGATCAAAAAACCTTCCTTAGAGGTCCACAACCCAAAATATATGTTTGGTAAGGTGTTCAGATCAACTTTTATGCCTATAACCGAATGCCCTATTCTTTACTCTACTCATGTGGTAGAAACCAAAACTATACTGTAGACTAGATTCCATTTAGGTTGCCATCAACGACAACACTTACAAGCCATATGCCAAAAATATCCCCCTTTGGCATTGATGGCAACACTTAGTGAAAAATGACTAAGTGTTAGAATCATTATAGGTATACTGCCAAACGTTTTATTGCACTTTCTCCCCCCAAGATTTATAAGGCATTCTCTCCCCCTACAACGAATTTATCACTGCATTCTCTCCCCCTTTGACATCAATGACAAAGAATGGGTGCCATATGCCAAAAATACAAAAAGTGAGCAGTGAAAAGTAGTGATAAAACATGTGTTCAAAATCCTCAAAGCTTCAAAGCTTCAACACATATGTGCCAATAGTTCTCCTCCTACAATCAAAACTTTAAAAACTTGAAAACAATTAACTGTTATCTTTAGAAGATTATCTTATGATTTTTCTTCACTTATGGAAGGAATTTCTTCCAACCATCTATTGTGATTTCAATGATAATGATCAAACTATTATTCTTGGAAGTCTTGCTAACAATTTCAATTAGAGATTCAAGAATTGTAATTGATTCTTCCAGTTTCTCACCATTCCTCAATATCTCTACCATCTACTCCAACTTGCATTTGGATCCTTTACCTTCCAAAAATTATCCATAAGAGTGTTCTTGGAGAGTTGATTTTTTGTGTGTGTTGGTTGTAGCTTCTGGATTCTTTTCCTGATGGTGCCATCCTGATCTTGCAACATGTCAAAGCTTTTACCAATGCCTTTCAATTTTGTTTTAGTATGTTCCAATTTCTCTTTATAATTACTAACAACATGGGTCCAACGAATGCAAAAGTTGTAGATTCTAGTGGCTGAGTTTATGCATTGCCTTAACTCATTCATTTTATTCTTTAGTTTGGAAAGGGATAATCTGAATTGTTCCTTCAAGTGAGAGATAACTTCACCAACTTATTTTTCTTGAGCTTCAGAATTTAATGTTTCTTTGCTACATTCAATCATTTCATCGGGAAGAATGTTCTACAAGATTTCCAATCTAATCTTGCATTTCTCAACATGAGCATTTAATACACTTAGAATCATGTCTTGATCTTATGATGGTCTGAGAGATCATAACCTAGCTATTTTTTGCATTCCTCCTTCTCCTTGAATAAGCTATTGTAGCTTTTCTTTTGTTAGATATTCTTCTTGCTCACTACCTTTCTCTAGTTCAGATTCATTTTTTAGTGGATCCTTAGTTTCTTCATCAGATTCTTCTTCTGAAATATCCACTATTTCTTTTTCTTTTCCTTTTCCCTCAATTCTGTGAACTTTTCTTTCCAGAGGGTTGTATTCAACAATAAATCCATTTCCTCTTTTGTGTCCTTTATCCATGCCATCCGAAGAGGAACCAACTTCAATTGATCTTATCAGAAGGGAAATATTGACTGAACCACACTTTTCAAGCACATTCTTAAAAAAAATTCAAATTCTAAATCCCAATCGACTAAGCTCCTAGAATATGAATATATTTGTTTGCATACCGGTTCATTTGATTTCCATACCACATTGTCAATTTTTGGCAAGAAATTCAAGAAATACATTACTAAACATGTAATCAAATTACCAAACCTAAAAGGATAACCTATTTCCTTTGTTAGTTACACATTCTCCATTAGTTGATCCTTGATCAACCCATACAAGTCAAAGTCCTAACCTTCGATTATCATCTTGTGAGAAATGTAGACTACGCCAACTGATGTGGCTCCTTCTCAATTTTTGTAAAATATTTTGTATGTTATCCCATGTGCAATGTACTTTGTAATAGGATTCTTGATTTTTGCAATTATCAGTGCCCTCTGATCTCCAATTATTCTGGATAGATTTCTTCCTTGGTATATCTCCGACTTTGCACAATCTAGTGAAATTCTCAATTGATTCCTTTGAGATGATGTAGGGTTTCTCCAAAGTTATAATATCATCATGTAATCTGCTCAATATGAATTTCACAAATTCCGCATTCGCAAAGTATGAAAACCCATTCCAAATATCCAAATTCCCATGTTTACCTTCGCTCAATTGCTTCAATTCATTAGGCAGTAACAAATTCCTCATATACCTAATCTTTGCACTATTATATTCATCTAGAGTGATCGACCCTTTGATTTTTTCCATTTTCTTTTCGTATCTAGGGTTTGCAACCGCACACCTAATTTTATGAATAATTTGAGAATAATTTGAAATAGCTGATAGATTTTAAAAATTATCGATGAATCAATTTCACTGCTTTGAAGTTTGACTATTGAGTGCTCTCCTTATTTTCTTCTTCGATGCATAGTGAAAATTGATGGTTTCAACTTGACTTTGATAGCTCACACACTTGCAATAAATCTTCTGTGGACCTATGAATTGTCTAAATTCTTTTTGCTAAAGATATCCAAAAAATTTGTACACCATAAGCACACCTTCTCGACTATTTTCTTCATTCCGGTACCATCCATAGACATGGGAGGAAATATTTTATTGAAAGACTCCTCCTAGGCTAGTGGCCTAAAATGAATTACTGAAAGAATTAACGGAAGCAGGTTTTGGTATGGAACCATTTCCAACATCAGAATTATTCTTCCTTACCCATGTCTTTTTCATTTGATCTCTGATTTCATCTGCAGTCACTTTTTCTTTTCCTTTATCATTTTTCTCTATATTTTTGCCTTTGTATACCGGACCTCTTCTGTCTACATTTTTGTTTCTGTAGAATTTTGCAGTGTGACCATAATTATTGCAATTATAGCACATAATTCTTTCTTGTCCTGACCAATCATTCCAATGGCTTCTTCTAGATCTACATTGATTAGCAACATGCCCAAATTTTCCACATGTATAACATTCAACATTCCTTCTTAACATATTTTTGCATTTAATAGATTTATGACCAAACTTATTGCAATTGAAACACTGACCAGAGAATAAAGATATTTTTGACTTCATATTTCTTCTGCACCGAGCTTCCATATGACCAAACTTATTACAAGAAAAATAATACCCATTAAACTTTTGTGCATTAGGTTGTCTTACTGGATACCTTCCATTTTTGTTATGTCTGAAATTCTTTTGTCTTGATCTAGAAATTTCTCCCTTTTCATATCCAAGACCTCTCTTATGATTTCCACTCTTGTTTCCTTGAGTTAGCTCATCAAACTTCACTACACTGATCTTGAACTTTTCTTTGTATTCATTTGAAATGACAAGATCATTCCTAAGAGTAGAAATCTTCTTACCAAGTTCTTCTTCATTGTTTTTGGTTCTTTGTAATTCACTTTCCAACTAAGTGAGTTCCCCTTTTATTCTACTGCATTCATTATATTTCTATTTCAGGGTCTGAGCAAGATTTTCTTCATTTTTCTTCCTTTCTTCAATCTCTTTAGTCATCTTCATCATCATAGATTCCATCTCATGTTTTAAGTTTGTATTGTCTCTAACAAGATTTTCACATTCTTTGGTTATTTCCTTCAAGGTCTGATTCAACTGAGAATCATCCATATTTTTTTTCTCCTTTTTTTTGTATCTGATCACAAAGATCCTTTATTTTCTCCCTTGGTTTAACAATTTGATCTTTCAATGACTAGATGAATTTCTCAGCATCTCTAAGATTTTCTTTTAATTCCTACACTTCTTCCTTAGACTAATCAAGGTCATCAAGTGCCACCAAAATTTGTTGCTAAAGACTACTAGATTCTATCACATTCCAAGATCCATCTCAATTTTCTAAACTTCTTCAGAGGAACAAGATTCTCTGATACCAATTGTTGGACTCAAGGGAACACTGAGAGGGGGGGTGAATCAGTGTTCAACAAATCTTAAACTTTATCAATCTGAAACTTGAAACCATTTCAACATTACATTAAAGAAAAGATATATGCATTCAAAGTAATCATTCATGACACTATAACACAAATTTTTGTATGGAAACCTTGTTAGGGGAAAAACCATGGTGCTGGTTAATCCACAATTTGAGTACTCAAATATAATTGTTTACAAAAGAGAATGCACTTGCATTCAGACACACTACCTATATATCACTGCTCAAAAGAAGAGGCTCACTGCAATAAAAAAGTTTAGATTAAGACCATCTGAGGGTTGAAATCAGATGATAGCATCTATTTATGCCAGGTTACAGTTCTGGTGAAGCTCATAGATTGAATTCTGGATCTGCAGACTGATTCGTCTCTTTGCTTTGCTCTGCTCTACTCATAAATCCAACATCTGCACCATTACTCTAATAATTTTTGCATCACACACATATTCACCCATTTCAACACTTCATCACTATTAAACAAACCTCTTCACATATATCCCACACCAAATGATAGAACCAATCTCATATATATATCTGCTAACAAGGATTTACTCATTCATCAGCTGACTTCATAAAGTATTAAATTACCTTCATCTTGTCTGCTAGATCCACCACTAATTCTTTATGAACATCATCCAAAGTCAATTAACACAAAGAGAGGACCCAAACAAAACTTAATCGAGCATGAAGATATTTAATTAATTACTCCTTATACATCTGTGATTACTATACTCGTCAGGTTGGCGTTTAGCACATAAAACAAATAGATTAGTGCACCAAATCTTCTAGATCACGTACCAGTGAGTGCACATCAAAAAAATCCTTCACCAAGGTATTAAAAACATCAACAAACCTTCTTTAGAGATCCACAACCCAAAATATATGTCAGGTAAGGTGTTCAAATCAACTTTTATGCCTGTAACCGGATGCCCTATTCTTTACACTGCTCAACTGATAGAAACCAAAACTATACTATAGACCAGATGCCATTTAGGTCGCCATCAATGAGAACACTTACAAGCCATATTCCAACAAATAGCCCCCTAAAATATAAGGTGTCAAGAATTGAAATGAAGATATATCTTGGAAGAGGAATTTTTTAAGCTATAGAAGAAAGTTGTGGAGGGAAATATTGTGGAAGTTTGTGGAGCTTCTATAAATTTACTATGAGTACACGATTTTGAAGTTTAATAGTTTTTTCTAAAGAATTTATTGTTGACGCATTTATTGATATGGTTCAAATGATGGAGTTAAAATGTATTTGAGAAGACAAATTCAGTTGATGTGAAGGAGAAGTAAATTGAAGACGAGGAAGTGGATTGAAGGCGTCTCTCAGAATAAAAGCATAAAAACCCTAATTCTCACTGAAGAAAATTCAAGAGGTATTCTGCTTACCCAATTCTTCTCCTAAATGTTTATTTCAAATGTAATGGAAGGTTTGAAGGAAATAAATGTCTCAAGTAGACCACAAGTTAAATTGAAGAGGCATTTTTGGAAAGTTCAATTGGAAGACTCGACTGGTGCATTTCCGAGCACTCTCTTTGGAGTTTCACCTACTGAGTATAATTTTGCATACATTCATGGGAAAATAGAAGATATGTCCTCTAGTGTATGAACTGTTTTATGGACAAAAAAATTGGAAGAAAATTATGATACCACTAAATTGAAATACAAAACCCTAATTAAAAAGAAATTGGATGTGTGGCAGAAGATTCCACTATTTGAATTCAATGAGAGGTACATTAGAATTGTATTGAGAAAGATTCATGATGAATCTATCTAGATTGATAGTGCATACTCAATAAATAGGGAAGAAATAAGGGATGTAGCTAGTTTATGCTCCTCCGGACTAGCTCCAAGATAGAATTTTTTCAATGTCAAAAATTTATTGAAAAGACTAGTGCAACTCTCCAAGGAATGGAACTCAACCTGAGTATATTTGGAAATCTGGCTATTTGGTATGATGTAATGCTTGTTGGACATAAAATATTCCTACCTAACGATGACTATACAGTCTCTGCTACTACCACTCACATTGCACTTAACATGATTGAGAATGGTGTTGATTATGATCTTTATGAGTTACTTCGACAACACTTAATGAGGAACCTAAAGGAGATCAAAAAGAACAAAAAGCATACATTTAGGTATGGTACCTTGATATTCTATTTAATTTTCTACTTCATGAATGAAATACTAATTAATCAGAAAAGTATAATGGTCAAACACAGAACTAGTAGCACATTAGATATGAAATCTTATGATGAATATTAGTGGAAAAGATGCTCAAGAAGATTCTCTTACAACATTATTTGGAAAATTTCAGATGTGAATGAATGAGAGAATAAGAATACCCAAGAGTGTGGTGGAAAGGTACTCCACAAACATCAATTTCCTTGTCTTTACTAACTTTTTCTTAATCGAATCAATTGAGCCTAGAATTGTTTGGATTTTTGAGTTGGATTATGAAGTAATTGAGGATAGAAGTAATTCTAGGAAGTCCAAAGGACTAGAATATTAGGCTTAGAGGATAGGTCTAAAATTGAAGCCTTCAACAATTCAAGGAGAACATGTAAGAAAAGGAAAAGCATTGTTATTCCTCTAGTTGAGATCAAGCAAGAGGTTACAGAACAAGAAGGAAGATTAAAAATTGATGTGTCCCAGCATGAGCATGAAAATAGAAGTACGCAAGAATTGGATGAAGGAATAATTTTTTTGCAAAAGGTAATCCCCAGTGCAAGCATTAATACATTAGTGTCTACTATAGAAAATCTCAAAAATATGGCTGATTTGTTGAAATAATTCATTTTTGGACTAAGAGGACAAATTGGAAATGAATTGGAAGAAAGGGCTACAAAGGAGAATATAGAAGATATCAAAAATAAATTTCTATATTCCCATCACAAAACCTTGAAGGGATTGAAGGATGTTCAAACTTATGAAGAAGAAGCATAGAACTTAATATCATATTGTCTAAAGTGGTCTAAACACATGCAAAGTACAAAGGATGAAGTGATTCAAAATGAAATTTGAATAGGAACTCAAGTAGATGCTTATGATCTAGTAAGTGACATGAACAATCAAAAGTGGTCTTACATTATGCAACTACATGACAATTCATTTTCTTTATAGAATCAAAGGACATAGATAGTAAAAAAATATGTGACACTCCTATATCCAGTGCCCTTGCCCGTGTTGATAAACTATCAAAAATAAACCTCAACCGCAACACTATGGAAGAATGAAGAGAGTCTCTAATGAAGCTTGAACTACTGTACAAGACTCTTGTAGATGAAAAAATTTCTTCGAAAGAAGGAAAATCTACTTTGTAGAATATTTTGAAGAATCTCAAAGGAGCTACATCTTCAGGTTGACAGGCCTTTTCTTTTTTGATCAATAATATTCTTTTTGTTTTGAAGAAGATGCATACATATATATCCAAGGTAAGCGTACTGGGACCCTGCATGACCTTTGTCATTGATGTCAAAGGGGGAGAGATAGTGGGAAGAAAAACATTTTTGTTAATACATTTTGGATGGTTGGAAAAAATTTCAAAAAGTCAAGGTTAATTATGAAAGGGGGAGTTAAGTTTACGAATAAATAAGTTTTAATTCATGACATGGAATTTTTTTTTGATATGAATGTTTCCATCAATGAAAAAGAGGGAGATCGTTGGAAGTTTGGAATTTTATCATTGTTGATGTTGGTTGGAAATATGAGCATGAATTGTGCATACATCAATTGATTTTATTGACCTAGTGTTGTCATTGATCTCAGCATTGTGGGGAAGCATGTTTGGTTTCATTTGTATAATACTAATTATACTAGAAACTGGATCTATCAAGAACTTGGCTAATTTTTCTCTATTGATGATGTTGTGGTTTAGTGCAGCAATTTTTGGGTCCAAAATTCAATGCAAGAAGAGGTATAACTCTACACTTTTAACCATATCATTATGACTAGCTTATATAGTTATATTCAAGATCTTGTGAGGTTTTATGAAGCATACTAGAAGATATCAATGATAGAGTTTAACTCTATATATCACTATCATCTCTTTATTTAGTGTAGCAGTGTGGGAGATTTTGCATTTCCTTGAGAAGAATGTTTTGGTCCTATAATTCTAAAGTTACTCTCACTGATGTTGGTTAAATGTGAATTTGAAGAAAGATCAAATCTTGAAGTTGTGTGTATTGGGAAAAGTATGTATGATTGTAAGTTTTTGTGATTAGGTCCAATACCTGGCCAACCTAATACATGATATGTGTTGAGAAGATTAAATATACATTACGGATGTTAGTTTGATCTATTTTGGATCCATGTTGACCTAAATTAAATATTACACATTTTTCTTGGGCATGAAGATGATTTTGAATCTTGTGTGATGCCGATAAAAGCTATTTTGGATTTTTTTTACATCTAATTAGGTCAACCTAATTGATGTGTGTGAATGAAATCGAGTATATACACATGATATATTTTGGAGTTAAGAAGAAAGAAGAGTGGGAATAAATGACATATCAGGTGTGAGTGGTCTCATATGATGTGAACATGTGAATTCAGTTGTGAGAGTTCAAAATCAGAGTAGAGTTGTTGAGTGATTTCTAAGCATAGTAGTACTATATATTCAAAGCTTCAAAGGAACTAAAATACAACACAAGGGAGGTGCAATTTACCTTAGTTCATACTTTAGCAGTGATCAATTTTTGTATTGTACTTAACTCTGGCTATGGGCCTTATAAGGACAACGTGTTTTGGCAGTGAGCCCCTATAATATACTATATCTAGATATAATATATTGTGAGCTAATCCTAATCATTTTTTTCCCCTTTTTGGGTTTCCCACATAGAAATATTGGTGTTCATGTGTTATGTGACTTTGTGTATGTTTCATGATGTTTTGGTGATTCAATAAGTAGTTTTCAAATGTTTAATAGAATACTGATTCATTCCCCCCCTCAATATTTTGAATGTTCAATATTGATGGAAACACATGATGTGAAAAACTATCAAAGACAACATACATTATTTTCAAAAGCGACAACCTGCCAAGCATAAATTTTTCACATGATTCTCTCTAACCCTTTGACATCAATGGAAAAGGAAATTCTTGCCATATAAAGTTTTGTTTACTCCCCCTAAGGATTATACCCACATTACATACTGCAACAATGCACTTCTCTATGCTCCTTGAGTAGTAGACCACAACCATCAATCTAGAGTAAAGAGTTTGTGAATCTACTAGACTGATGCACCTCCATATGCACTTAGTTCAAAGAAGGAGCAGTAAATCCAAACTTCCCTTTGAGATACTCAAAAGTATCCTTCGGAAGGGCCTTAGTGAATATGTCTGCAACTTGTTCTTTGGTAGGTATATATTCAATTCTAACTTCACTCCTCAATACCTTCTCCCTCAAGAAGTGATACTTGATAGATATATCCTTTGTTCTAGAATGCATCTGGATTCTTTGGAATTTTTATAGAACTTGTATTGTCACAAAATATAGAGGTAGGTTCATCACTTACCATACCTATTTCTATCAAGGTTTTCTTCATCCAAAGTACCTGTATATAGTAGGATGTTGCTGCAATATATTATGCTTATGTAGTAGATAAAGAAACCGAATCCTATTTCTTACTCAACCATGAAACTAATCTTCCTCCAAGAAATAATGCACCACCACTTGTACTCTTCTAGTCATCTACACAACCAGCCCAATCTACATCAGTGTAGGCATTTAGAGTGAAATCATTATCCTTTGGATACCATAGTCCATAGTCTAGAGTTCCTTTAAGACATTTGAATATCCTCTTCATAGTTGTAACATGTGATTCCTTAGGTTCTACTTGAAATCTTGCAACTAAACATATTGCATGCATGATATCAGGTCTATTAGGAGTAAGATACAATAGTCCACCAATCATGGATTTATACATGCTCTGATCAACTTTAGTGGATTCATCATCCTTACTTAGCTTACATCCAGTTACCATAGGGGTACAAATCCGTTTGGAGTCATACATTCCAAACATCTTTAACAATTCCTTAACATACTTAGATTGTGAAATGAATATCCCTTTGTTAATTTTATTTACTTGAAGTCCAAGGAAGAAATTTAGTTCACCAATCATAGACATTTCAAATTATTTTTGCATCTCTTTAGAAAAAAATTTACACATACCTTCATTTCCACCAAAGATGATGTCATCAACATACATCACAACTATCAGAATCTTGTATTTCTCAACCTTGAAGTAAAGATTGTTGTCTGTGGACCCTTTGCTAAATCCCTATTTTTCCAAGTATCTATCTAATCTAGCATACTAAGATTTGGGAGCTTGCTTCAACCCATATAGTGCCTCTTTAATTTACAAACCATGTCTAGTTTGTCTGATAGTTGAAAACCTTCTGATTTCTCTATATATGCTTCTTCTTCCAATTCTCCATTCAAAAATGTACACTTGACATCCATCTAATATACTTTCAAGTCTTAATGAGCTGAGAATGCCAAGAACATTCGAATGGCTTCCATTCTTGCTATAGGTGAAATTTTTTCTTCAAAATCTATTCCTTCAACCTATGAATATCCTTTACATAAAAGTCTTGTTTTATTTCTTACCACTTCACCATCTTAATTCAGCTTGTTTTTGAATACCCATTTAGAACCAATTGCATTCTTGTTTGTAGGTCTAGGAACTAGTTCCCATGTCTCATTCTTCTCTATCTATTATAGTTCCTCTTCCATTTCTTTAAACCATATTTCATCATTACATGATTCACTCACAGTCTTAGGTTCTATCTTAGAAATTAAACACAAATTTACCTCCACCAATTTGCTTCTTATCTTCACTCCTTCACTTTTGTCTCTAATTATCTGTTCCTCCAGATGATTTTTTTGACCATATTTAGGAGTCTTAGGTGTAGATTCTCAAGTTTCTTCCTACTCATCACTTTGTTATTTCTCCTCCTTTTCTTCTTCTTGTATTCACACATAGATTGGATCATCAAGTTCAACTTTAGTTCCACTGGTCTATACATAGCTTCATAAACCTTTACATTAGTAATTTCAATTATTTTCCTCAGTCTCTTATTAAGACATCTATAAGCCTTGTTGTTATTTGAATATCCAAGGAAAATTCCTTCATCACATCTAGCATAAAACTTTCTAATATTTTCTTCATCTCTTCTAATATAACATCTACTTCCAAATACCTTAAAGTATTTTATAGTAGGAGTCTTACCAGTCCATAACTTATAAGGGGTCTTAGTACTGTGACCTCTTATTTGAACTCTGTTAAGGATGTAAACAAAATTACAGATTGCTTATCTCTAATACACATCAGGAACATTGGCTTCTTTCATCATAGTTCTAACAACCTCTTGAATAGTCTAGTTCTTTCTTTCCACAACTCCATTGTATTGAGGGTTTCTAGGAGCAAAATAATGTCTTTTTATGCCATGTTCTTCACAAAATGCATTAAACTCACTAGATGCAAATTCTCCACCTCTATTGGAACTTAAGCATTTGATTTTTAGGTTTGCCTCATTTTCTACTCTTTTCTTAAACACTTTGAATCTATCAAGCTCTAAGAAATGTAACCCATGTCATTCTAGAGTAATCATCAATCAAGAGCATAAAGTACCTATCACCATTTAGGTTTCTTGTTCTTGTTTGACCACAAATTTCTATATGAATTAATTATAGAATTTCGTAGATAAGTGATCCTTTCCTTTAAAATTGTTTCTTGTCTACTTTCCCAAATGACAACTTCTACAAATTGAATTTGAAGGTTTTATGATTCTAGGTACATCTCTGATAGCTTCCCTAGAACATATCCTACCCAAATTGTCAAAATTAACATGTCCCATCCTACGATGCTAGAGCCAACTCTTATTAATTTGAGAAACAAAACACTGAACATCTCCACCTTTGAGTTGATAAATGTTTCCATGATTTCTTCTTCCAGCTACAACCACAGTTCTGAATCCTTTCCTGATCTCACACATTTTATCCTAAAACACAAGCTTAAAACCTTTGCTGCACATTTTTTCAACACTTAAGACATTATGTCTTAAACCCTTTACATAAGAAACATCATCAGTATTATGTTTTCCATCAAAGATAATTGTTCCTTTTCCAACAATCTTAGCAATAGAATCATCCGCAAACATAACTATTTCTCCACCATACTTCTCAAGTTTAGTAAACTTACTCTTATCTCTAGTCATATAATTTAAACATCCACTATCAATTACCCAAAAGTCGTCATCCTATCTGGGATGAAAAGAAGCTACCAAAGTACCTTTTGATTCATGCTTCTTACTCTTCAGACCAGATTATTTTGCAAATATTCCATGGTTAGTAGCTACAAATTTCTTTTCCAAGGCTAGAAACAAACATTCATCTTTATCTTCCTCAAGGTCAGATTCATCATCAAAGAGTATTGTATCTTACTTAATATAATACAAATTCTTGAGCTTCCTATCCTTTTTATCCTTGTAATTATTGTTATTTCCCTTTTGTTCTTTTATGTAGCTCTATTAGGACATATTGATGCATAATGACCAATATCTCCTCAATTGAAACACTTAAAGGGAAACTTACCTTTGTATTTACCATTACCTTTCTTCAATATCCTTGTGAAATTTGCTTCCAAGTCTTCTAAATCTTCATCATCAAAGTCATCTTCTATCTTCATTGATTTAAAGGTCGTTTCAATCTTCTCCTTATCTATTGAAAATTTTCTCATCTCAAATGCAATCAGGACACCAAATAGATTCTCCTTAGTAAAGTTCTTCGGATCATACTATTCTTCAAATGTAGATACTTTTTCACTTTAATTATCTAGTAAGGTCATTAAGATATTTTTAGTTATATCTTCATCTGACATGGTACCACCTTGATTCTTGATTTTTGTTGCTATAAGTTCAACTCTCTGATAATAACTTACAATGTCTTCTCCATCTTCCATTCTCAAGTTCTCAAATTTTTGCTTAGCAGTTAGTCTCCTTGACAACTTTACTCTATCATTCCCTTCATAAATTTCTTTCAACTTTGTCCAAACTTCATGAGTAGTAGGCAGAGAAATTACTTTTTCTCTTTTAGTTTTAAATAAAGCACTGAAGATAGCATGCATTGCTCTTTCATTCTCTTCAAAAGTTGTAACCTCTTTAGCAAAGGAAGCACCAGTTGCTAGTATCACATACTTTATCTCCATGGCTTTCCAAGTGTTGAAATTTAGTGAAATCAGATAGCTTCTAATCTACTCTTTCTAGTCACTATAATCAGATGCATCAAAAATAGGAATCTACAACTTGTGTGCCATATAATCTACCTCAAGCGGTTAAGCTTTTCACTAAGGAACTAGAGATCTGATACCAATTGCTGAAATGTAAAAGACAGCTAAGAGGGGGTTGAATCAGTTGTACCAAATCTCTTTACTTATAAACTTAATCTTTTCACCTTAAGTTCAGTCTGTTATTAAGTGTGAACATGAAATGAAAATAACAGAAAAGCATACACCAAACACACCAAATTTACGTGGAAAACCCAATGAGGGAAAAACCAAGGTGAGGATTAACTCACAATATAGTAGTAATGCAATACCAGATACAAAGGCTCAATACTTAGATTAAGGGCTTACTACCTTGAGAAGGACTCACTATCCAAAAAGGAGGCTCACTGCCTACAAAAAAGAAGAAGAGATAAATGAAGATATGCCACTAGGGTTCCACACATTCACAACCTGATCAAAAGATTGTAGATACCATGAGCTCACTACTTTCAATAATCTAACACCTTAAATATTGTTGCTTTAATTCGCTCTTCCACTCTCTTCTTTTTGCACTTGTTCGATTTGTGGATAGATGAATATCAAATTTGCTACAACTTAACTTAATTTTATACCATATTCAACCTTAGGAAATTTTTTCAAGGTTGGCTATACAATTTTGTTTACAAATTCAAACCAGTTCGGCTACTTAACATTACCATGGTGGATAAGAATGAGAGAGGACCAATTACATATTTAATCTAGGACCTAAATAACATCTTGAAGCTTGCACACACTTTCTCAAATCAATGTAAAAGACAAATGTAATGTGTAAGCACCAGGTCGGCCAAACCTAATGAAAAAACCAATGATCTTTGAAGTACTCACATCTCTAGCAAGATAATCATACATGGATCACTCAACATTCTTCACCAATCATTTCACCATTTTTGAGAATACCTCAAGTACATCCACAATAGTTACAACCAACTTCATTTTGAGAGAACTCGTCACCAGTCCATCCAAACCAACCAGTAAAAACACTATAGATCTAGAGAAAGTCTTCTGAAGTGCCAAACTATAAGAAAAAATTTTGGAACATAGAAAGCATGAAAAAGAGTCATCTCCCAGATCTGCAAGATTTCAACCCAAATATCAGAAGACTATGGAGCCAAAAAAATTCTCCCAGTCCTCAAACAAATAGTTATGGAAAACTAGTTCACACACCAATGAACATATCTTATACTCTTCATCGAACCAAAAGTTGGAACTCAGTATATATGATCCATCAAAGCTTATGAACACACCTACAAATCCTTGTAGGAATAGGATCAACACAAGAGAAATGTGGAGAATAATACTAGAGCACACTCAGAACACACTTTTAATTTTTCTTTCATTATTTCTTAAATTTTCCCAAAAGCAGTTGGAAAATACACAAATCACTTAACTTGAATTATGTTGACATCAATGAAAACATTAATGACAATACCACCAAACACATCCATACTTGCAACATTGATGGATAGAGGTTAAATAAAAAATGAATGATAAATCAACAATTGGATGCAACTAACCACTCAGATCTAAACTCCTTGAAGTACTAAAGTTATGCACATCTCCTCAAGGCTTGATTGCAATTTGGCTTGGATTTCTTTGAAGACCTACAAGTGTTAGTCTTCACCAAAAAAATGTATGCAGAAACATAAAAAAACTCACAAAAAACTTAGCATGATGCTTTGACAGTTAAATGTTTCCATAATCTTTCTCTTGACTTCTCTTGACTTGATTTTAGGATCTTCACTTTGATCCAAAATTCCTCTTCTTGCTTCTTTTACACTTAGTTTTCAAATGGTGAAATGACAAGGTATTTATACATAATTAATCTAATTCCCACAAATCAAATCTTAATAGCTATCATTTAATATTTTAAATTCAAATAATAAAGTGGCAACTCTGAGATAATAAAAATTAGAGCCAAAATAGGGGGATAAAGTCTCCCAAGGCACCCTTGTACCAACCATATTTTGTGGGTTGTAAACTATCAAGAGAAAAATATTAAATGTTTACCTTGGTTTTGTAAATGTGATTTCTTGATAAATAATTAAATGGGCCACATAATTTGCATAATTTAGGAAATTAGGAACACAATTAGCTCCATGCACATAGTAGGGAGAAAAACATAGTGTGAAATTTTTCAAGGGTGACAATTTATGATGCTACAATAATTTCAAGATCTAAAGCTATCAAAAAAAATAGAAATGTGAAACCTAGATGTGGTTTGACATTATATTAGAAACTATTCCAAACATTGTCAAATCATGCATACATTCTATAGGGGACCTTTTGATTTTCATGAAATACCAAATAAGATATTTTGTATTTGTATTTTATTAGAACCAATTGAAAATGATTTCACCAAGTTATTCAAAAATTCAATTGAACTAGGTTACAAGGTTTCATACCATTCCTTTGCTTTACTTGTAACAGAAAATGAAAGCAATCAAAGAGCTAATTTTTTTAAAAGTTATATTATGAATGTTACATAAATTTATAACATCTTGAATATGATCCAAGGGGGAAATGGGGGAATCTCCATATAAATTAAGCAATAGTATCAATGCTACTTTAGGTATCTAACACCCTTATTTTTGCAATATGAAACTTGAATACAAAGCCACAAATGGTAGACTCCTTGCACAAAAAAAAGATCCACATAAATATTTTGAGCTACCATAACCTAAAATAATAAAAATATGGATCTTTTGAATAATTAATGAAACATAGAAAATAAGGTGCTTAAAATGTGGGGTTCACCATAAGGATAATAGATAGACCTATTATCCTTTATTTCATTGGGAAATTAGATTAAATATAGTAAATCAAACCCAAAATACAATATAAAACTTGGATCTTGAAGATTAAACTCAAAAATGATGGTGTTGGACTCAAGGGAAATTGAGAGGGGGGTTGAATCAGTGTTCGACAAATCTTAACTTTATTAATCTGAAACTTAAACCATTCTGACATTACATTTAAAGGAAAGACACAATAATTCAAAGAAAACATTCATAACACCATGACACAAGGATTTGTGCGTGGAAACCCTATTAAGGGAAAAACCACAATGGAGGTTAATCCATAATTTGAGTACTCAAATAAAAGTTCTACAAAAATAATGCACTTGCATTCAAGCACACTTCCCAGAGCTCACTGCTTAAAGGGAAGGCTTGTTGCCTTACAAAAGTTCAGATTAAAACTATCTAAAGGATGAACTAAGATAGTAGCATCTATTCATGCCAAGCTACAATTCTGGTGAAGCTCATAGATTAGATTTTGGATCCTCTATCACATTTTGTACTTCGCTCTGCTCTACTCCGTCCTTTTATGCTCTTCACATCACACATAGATAAATTCACACTATTACTCTGCTGAATTTTGCACCACACACTGATATACTTTGTATTCCACACATTCTCTATATTGGCTATATTTTCTATGTCAAAATGATAAAACCGATCTCATACATATATCTACTATCAAAGATTTGATCATTCATATGTCGGTTTCATAAAAAATTAAGTTCTTTTCAATTGTCAGCTAGATCCTTAATTAAATATTTATGTGTATCCTCCAGAGTTAGTTAAGACATGGAGAGGACCAAAAAAACATAACCGAGCATGAAAACATTTAATTAATTACTCCTTATACATCCACAATTATTACATTTGACAAGTTGTCTTGCAAGCACAAATAACCAAAAGATTAGTGCACCAGATCTCCTAGATCGGTCACCAATGAATGAAAATCAATATACTTCTTGAATAATGTATTATAAACATCAAAAATCCTTCCTCTAAGATCCACAACCCAGAATAATAGCATGGTGAGGTATTTAGATCAACTTTTATGCCTTTAACTAGATGTCCTATTCTTGACTTTGTTTTGCCGGTGTAAACCAAAACTATACTATAGATCGGGTGTATGACTTAGGTTCCCATCAATGACAACACTTACAATCCATATTCCAACAATCTCCCCCTTTGGATTTGATGGAAAAACTTAGTGAAAAATGACTAAGTGTTAGAATCATATAAGTATGCTACCAAACTTTGTTGCTCTCTCTCCCTTATGCTACAAAAATTTTAAAACATAGCCCCCCCTAAGATTGATGAGACATTTTTCACTGCACTCTCTCTCCCTTTGACATCAATGACAAAGCATAGAAAAAATATGCCAAAAATGATAAAACATGTGTTCAAAATCTCCAAAATTCAAAACATATATGTCGACAATTCTCCCCCTAAGACCAAAAGTTCAAAATTTGAATCAGTTTTAAAAACAAGCAACTGTTACTTTAGAAAATTATCTTATGATTTTCCTTCATTTTTGGAAGGAATTTATTCTAAGCATCTATTGTGATCCCAATGATAATAATCATGTTGTTGTTCTTGGATGTCCTGTTGACAATTTTAGCGAGGGATTCAGAAATTATAATTGCTTCCTCTAGTTTCTCACATTTCCTTAGTATCTCAACCATTTGTTCCAATCTACATTCGGTTAGATCCTTCACCTTCTAAAAATTGTCCACAAGTGTGTTCTTGGTGAATTGAACTTTAGTGTTTTCATATTGTAGCTCCCAATTCTTTTTCTTGATGGTGCCATCCTGATCCTAAAAAATGTCAAAGCAATTTCCAATCCCATTCAGCTTTGTTTCAATCTACTCCAATTTCTCTTTTTATTTACCAATAGCCTGAGGCCAATAGATGCAATAGTTGTAGATGTTATTAGCTGCATTTATGCATTGCCTCAACTCATTCATTTTCTTCTTCAATTTGGTGGGTGATAGCCTGAACTATCCCTTTAAATGAGAGATAACTTCATCTTCTTCTTTGTCTTTATCCGCAGAGTTCATTATTTCTTTACTACATTCAATCATTTCTTTAGGTAGAATGTTCTGCAAACTTTCAAATTTGATCTTGCAGTTCTCAACATGAGGATTTAGTACACTCAGAATCATGTCCTAGTCATATGATGTTCTGATAGAACATAACTTAGCAATTTTTTTCATTCCACCTTCTTCCTGAATAAGTTGTTGCAGCTTCTCCTTTGTTAGGTTATTTTCTTCTTCACTAGCCTCTGGTTTTTGTTCATTTCCCTATTGATCCTCAGTTTCTTCATCAGACTCTTCATCTGGAATATCCTCAATTTCTTTTCCTTTTCCTTTTCCTTCAATTTTGGGAATCTTGCATTCCAAAGGGTTGTATTCAATAGTTTATTTTTCTCTTTTCTTCTTTTTCTCCATGCCACCGGAAGAGGAACCAAATTCAATTGATCTTACAGAAAGGGAAATACCAACTGAACCACACTTTCCAAGCACATTCTTAATGAAATTTTCAAATTATTGATCCCAATTAGCCAAGCTCTTAGAATATGAGTATATTTGTTTTCATACCGGTTTGTTTCCTTTCCACACCACATTGTCAATCTTTGGCAAACAATTCAAGAAATACATTACCAAAAATATACTCAGAGTACCAAACCTGAAAGGGTAGCCCATCTCTTTTGTTAGTTGCACATTCTCCATTAGCTGATCCTTTATCAATCTACACAGGTCAAAGTCTTGTCCTTCAATTATCATCTTGTGAGAAATGTAGACTACGCCAACTGAAGTCGCTCCTTCTTAGTTTTTGAAAAATACTTTATACAAAATTATGTGCACAATGTACTTCGTAACAAGATTCTTGATTGTCACAATTATTAGTGCCCTCTGATCTCCAATTATTCTGATTAGGGTTTCAACTTATTTGTTCTTTATGGATTTCTTCGTTGGTATATCTCCGAATTTGCGTAATCCAATCAAATTCTCAATTACCTCCTTCAAAATGATGTAGGGTTTGTCCAAAGTCAAAGTATCATCATGCAATCTTCTCAAGATAAATTTAATTAATTTTACATTCTCAAAGTACGAAAACTCATTACAAATATCCAAATTCCTGTGTTTTGATTCTCTCAATTGCTTCAATTTATTGGGTAATAAATGTTGGATGTTGTGGTTGTGTTGTTGATATGTGGTTTTCATTGATGTTAACACTATTAGCATTGATGATTCTGAAGGCTGCATATGTTGAGGATATTGAGAAAATCAGAGTAAATATGTTGCAAGCAGTCTGTGAAGCTGTGTTGATCAAAATTATGGAAATTTCTATAAGTTGGTAATCATAAATTATAGATTAAAGGGTTTATTGCTGAGCCTATCTAGTATGTTGTCTGGAAGTTTCAGTGGTACACATCAATATTGGAGAAATTTATGAGTCTTTGAGTTCCTACAATTATTTTGTTACTATATCAAGTGTTTCTAGAAGAAGAGAATACAATTCTGGTAAATTGAGTTTTTGTGTATGCTCCTGTGATAATCAATGATGTTTCTAGAATTTACTCTATCATTGTGGTATGTCTATGTTGATCGGTGTACTCGTGATCAAAGATTTTTCCTTGACGTGTTCAAGTTTTCATGTTCTTGGCCGACATGATGGTGGTAGTGTGTTGTGGATCCTTATGGATTAATATTTTAATGTTTGGCTTGTTCAAGGATGTTTATTTAGGTCCTAATTATTATTTGACCTACCTAGGTTGGTGCACATTGAGATTAGTTCATGAATTGGGCCGACAATTTGTAATTCATCTATTCTTTTTTTGTGGCCGACAAAGTTGTTGATGTAAATTCATGTAGCGGATATATAAGAGCATTTGTTTCCTAATTTTGAAGTGTGTGGTGTATGCTCAGTGAATGTATGCAAAGTGTATGTGCAAATAAAGATCAAATCAATTGATTTCAGAGTAGAGTGTGAAGAAGATTGAGTGAAGTGTGAAGAAGTGTTGTTGTGCCTAACTGGAATTGTCATCAGGCTTTTGTAGAACCTGATTTTTCAATTCATCCTCATTAGATGGATATAATCTAATTTTTTTAGGTAAGGCAGTGAGCCTTCCCTTTGAGCAGTGAGCTCTAGGAAATGTGTCTAAATGCATGTGTATTCCTTAATCATTTTCCATTATACTTCTAATAGGGTATAATCTTGTGGACTAACATCCATCGTGGTTTTTTCCCTAACAAGGTTTCCACATATAAAATCTTGGTGTTCATGTGTTTCTAATGTGTTGTTGATTCATGCTTTCACTGTTAATTATTAGATCTGAGAATAAAGGTTGTTATAGGTTAAATAAGTTTAAATTATGTGACAACTAATTCACCCCCCCTCAGTTGTCTATCCTTTTTTTTCCAACAATTGGTATTAGAGCAAGTTCCTCTAAAGAAGTTTAATAGATTGAGGTGATCTGAGATGGCATCATATAAGAAGGATAGTCCCAGATTCGATGGTACAAATTACTCTCTATGGAAAGTTAGAATGGAGTGTCATTTGAAGTGCATTGGTGAACCTTTCTGGAAGATTACAAAGAATAGATATAATATTCCTCAGAATGGTCCCTCTACTCCTGATGAGATCAAAGAAGTTGAAACTAATATCAGGGCTATATAAGCATTGCTAAGTGCTTTGAAAGATTCAGAGATGACAAATATAATAGGTCTAAAGATAGCACATGAGATCTATAAGAAATTAGAGACATTGTATGAAGGAGATGCACAAGTAAAGATTGCTAAGCTAACAAGTCTGAAAGGAAAGTGGGAGAACTTGAAGATGAGTGAAGATGAAAACATTGTTTCTGTCATGTAGAAGGTAAATGAACTAGTGATCAGTATTAGGTGTGCCGATGGAATTATGGAAGAAGATGAGATTGTGGCTAAAGTGCTCAAATCAGTGCCTACTTCTTAAAAAATGAAAGCTCATGCTATTGAAGAGCTCAGGACAGTAAAAAATGTGACAAGAGACATGTTGATTGGTAAACTAGCTGCCTTTAAGTTGAGTAAATTTGGTGAGTCTACTCAAAAGATAGAATCTGCACTCAAAGCTACTATATCTAGAAAACTCTAACAGAGATATGATCCAGGAGAAATTTCTAGAAAGACATTCAAGTATGAAGATGAGATGAAATAGATTGAAGATGAAGAAAGAGAGCTAGAAGAGTTGGAAGCATTGATTGTGAAAAGTGAATCCAGAGAACATGGTAAGTAAAAAGCAAAGCTACATATTAAATGTTTCTCTTGTAGTAAGATAGGTCATTTTGCATCAAGGTGTCCTAAAAGAGTTTCTAAGTACAAACCTGACAAGTCTAGATTTTCAAAGAAATGTTATTATGCTGAAGAAGGTGTTATTGATGATGAATCTAATAAAGAAACTAGAAATAAAGATGGATGGGTATTCATTGCTATCAAGGAAAATGGTACGGTGTCCATTGAATTTGCTAGTGAAAAGAATATTGAGAAAGCGCTTGCAGCCAGAATTAATGAAAAATATGAGTGGGTGATTGACAATAGATGCTCACATCATATGAATGATGATAAAATCAAGTTTCTAAGCTTGGAGAAGTATGACAGTAGTGTTGTAAGATTTGGAGATAACAATGTTGGCGTCATTTGTGGCAAAGACACTATTTCTCTTGGTGGTAAATTAAAATACTGATGATGTCCTTTATGTTGAAGGATTAAAGCATAGCTTTTTGAGTGTTGGAAAAATGGTAGACAAGGGGTACAATCTTTAGTTCAAACATGGTAAGTGCAAAATATTGGGAAGCTTTGGAAATGTAATTGCTTTAGGTACAAACACAAGAGGTAACATTTTTCACCTAAGTGCTACTAGTGAAAGTTGTTTAATTGCTCAAGTTGATGTAAGTTGGTTATGGCATAGGAGGTTGTGTCATGTGAATTTTGATAACATTGTTAAAGTAAGCTCCACACAACCAGCTAGAGATCTACCTAAGTTAGTAAAGCCTACTAACACTATATGCAAGGAATGTCATATGGGAAAGCAGACAAAAAATTATTTTCAGAGAAAACAAAATTATTCTAATGGTATACTGGAGTTGGTACATATTGATCTATGTGGTCCATCCAGAATCAAAAGTCTACAAGGTGAAAGGTACTTTATGTTGCTTATTGATTATTACCCTAGGATGATATGGGTTGCCTTCTTGAGAGAAAAAATAAAGAACTAGAAAATTTCAAATGTTTGAAGGTCAAATCCTTAAGATCAGATAGAGGTGGTGAATTCACTTCCTTGGAATTCAATTCATTTTGTGAAGAACATGGAATCAAAAGACAATTATCTACTCTCTGGACCCCTCAATAGAACAGAGTTGTTGAAAGAAAGAACAGAAGAATTTTGGATGCTGCTAGAACTATAATGTTGGAAGGAAATGTTCTTCATATCTATTGGAGAGAAGCTATAAGAATTGTTGTATACACTATTATCCGGGTAAATGTTAATGGTAATTATGGTAAGACTCCTTTGAGCTATGGTTTGGTTATAAGACTAACATTAAATATTCCAAAATATTTGGAAGTAGATGTTATATCAAGAGAGATGAATATATTGGCAAGTTTGATGCTAGAAGTGATGAGGAATCTTTTTGGGTTACTCTACTAAGAGAAAATCTTACTGGTGCTACAATAGAATATTGAAGAAAATGATTGAAAGTGCAAATGTCAGAGTTGTTGAAGACATTGTTAGATCATCCAGATATTGTGGATATGACTTAGATGATCAACAAGATAGTACAGATAAGGGAAAGAATGTGCAGACATAGAATCAAGTTCAAATTGTTTTGATGAATCAAGAGAATCATGAAGGAGAAGCTAGTGGAAGTGTAAAAGAGAGAACAAAAGAACCAGAAGTCAGAGAGAATTCTAAAGTCCCAAGCTATGTAAAGCTAAATCATTCTGAAAATTAGATCATAGGAGATAAGAACAAAGGTGTGCAGACTAGAAGGAGAATTGTAGAAGAGTATTGTCTGATTTCCAAGACTGAACCTAGCAATGTCAATGAAGCATGCAAAGATGAATATTGGATGGTAGCAATGAAGGAGGATCTGATGCAGATAGAGAAAAATGATAGATGGATTCTTTTTCCTAGAAATCAAGATAAAAATGTGATTGGAACCAAATGGATCTTTTAGAATAAGATGAATGAGCTAGGTGAAGTGGCTAGAAATAAAGAAACACTAGTGTGTAAAGGGTAATCACAGATGGAAGGCATTTATTTTGAAGAAACATTTGCCCCTGTTGCTAGAATTGAAGCTATAAGGTTATTTCTTTCTTATGCTACTTTCAAAAAATAAAAATTCTATCAAATAGATGTGAAGTCATCATTTTTGAATGGTGAGTTAGAAGAAGAAATTTATGTTGAGCAACCAGATGGATTTCAATTGACTGATGAAGAATAAATTGTTTTTCGGTTGAAGAAAGCACTATATGGAATCAAACAAGCCCCTAGAGCCTGGTATGCTAGATTGGATAAATACTTGTTGAAGCTTGGATTCAATAAAGGTATTGCTGACAACAATTTGTATTTCAAGATGGATCAGGATAAAGAGTTGATTATTGAACTTTTTGTTGATGACATCATTTTTGAAGGTGGTGATGACTTATGTATGAAGTTTGTTGATGAAATGAAAAGTGAGTTTGAGATGTCAATGATTGGAGAGCTGAAATTCTTTTTAGGATTGCAAATTACTCAGTTAGAGGATGGAATCTTTATATCTCAGTCCAAATATGTAAGAGAGTTACTGAAAAAGTTTAGTATGGAAAATTCAAAACCAGCTAGAACACCCATGGTAACCAGATGCATCTTAACACAAAATGATGATTCTCGTAAGGCTAATCAAACAAGGTATAGGTTAGTTATCGGTGGATTGCTCTATTTGACTGAAACTAGACTAGACATTATGAATGTTGTATGTATGGTTGCTAGATATCAAGTTGATCCAAAGGAATCACATCTGAATGCAATAAAAATAATTTTTAGATACTCAAAAGGAATAGTTGATTTTGATCTTTGGTATCCTAAGAATGATGATCTTACTCTGAATGCCTTTACAGATGCAGATTGGGCAGGAGATGTGGATGACAAGAAAATTACAAGTGGTGGTGCATTTTTCTTGGGGAAGAAGTTGGTGTCCTGGCTAAGTAAAAATTAGAATTCCTTTTCCTTATTTACTATTGAGGCAGAATATATTGTTGCTGCAAACAATTGCACTCAAGTATTATGGATGAAACAGATGCTGAGAGATATCAGAATTGAGTATAATGAGCCTATTTCTATATTCTATGATAACTCAATTGCCATAAAAATTTCCAAGAATCTGATGTTACATTCAAAGACAAAACATATATCTATCAAGTATCACTTTTTGAGAGACAAAGTGAATGATAAAGAAGTCAAATTGGAATATGTGCCCACTAAGGAACAAATTGCTGATATATTAACTAAACCATTGCCTAAGGATACTTTTGAGTATCACAGAGGTAAGTTAGGGGTGATTTCCCCTCCTAATTTGAACTAAGATGGAAGTATTAGCATCAATCTATGTACTCATAGTCATATCTTGTTTCAGATTGATGTTGTGGTGGTTGCTACTCAGGGGGAGTAGTTAGATGATTTAGATATGTTATTCAGAGCTTGAGTAACTTTTCCATTGATGTCAAAGAGGGAGAAGAGTAATGTGAAAAAAAATTCAAGAAGAAAAGGGGAGAAGAGTAAGTAAGAGGGAGAAAAGTTAATTGTGTTGATGGTATTTTTCACATCATGTGTTGCCATCAATGACAATGGGGGAGATTGTTGGATGTTGTGGTTGTGTTGCTAATATGTGGTTGTCATTGATGTCAACACTATTAGCATTGATGATTCTTAAGGCTGTATATGTCGAGGATATTGATAAAATTAGAATAAATATGTTGTAGGTAGTCTATGAAGCTATTTTGATCAGAATGGTGGAAAGTTTTATAAGTTGGTAATAAAAAATTGTGCATTAAAGGGTCTGTTGTTGACCATATCTAGTATTTTTTCTAGAAGTTTCAGTGGTATGCATTGGTGTGCACTTTTTTCACACACGCCCCACTGAAAGTAGGGACCCTCTTTCTTAATCTTTTTTTCTTTTGTTCTTGGTATTTTTCCCCCTTTGGTTTCAAGGATTTCATTGTCTTGGCATGTTCCCAAGTGGTTATCCTATTTGTGCAAATGCCCCTTCAGGGAGGCACTTTGAAAATTATGCATTGTGGGATCCATCTCGTGTTTTCTCTATTTTCGGGAAAATTCTCTTGGGGTAAAATTCCCCGAACACCGTGGAAACCCGATAGAGGATGCTTTGTATTGTTTTCTGGAAATTTTGAGACTTCACAGAATTCTGCTTAGACCGGATTTTCCTGAGATTATGTCATGCCTTCGGATCCCCAAGTTTGTTGTCTTTTCATTGCATTTAAGTTCCTCACACGGTCTTACAGTTTGTCTTTATTGAGTTTATTTTCATTTTATGAGGAGGTTTATGTCATTTTCCTTATTGTGAGATTTGAGGAGTTTGATTTCTAATTGTTGCTATTGGATTGTGTGTTTGAACTCATGGTCGAGGGTTTCAATCGAGCTTTCTTGTGAGCGCTTGCATTCTGCCCTATTTTTATGGGTCTCTTGTCGAATGTCGCTACCTCGATTTCTTTGTCCTCATGGTATGTACATGCTACCCTCCCTTTTGATGAATGAATTGAATTTTATTTAAGGTTTGTTTGGGTGTATGCTTTGAGTTAGGATATCGGTGTGGTATGGTCTGGTAACAGTCCTAGGGTTAGTGATTGTTGGCTTGATTCCCTTCCTCGTGGCTCGCGTCTCCTCTCCTTCTACATGATTATAATTCGAGTGGGTTTGCCATTGCTTTGTCTCCATCTATTTAATTTTGAGCTTCCCTATCATGAGCTCTGGTTTAACTTGAAATTCCTTGACTTGTGATGAAACTATGTCCTGGGTGAAGTTCGACTTGTTGTTATCATCCAATTTGATAATCTCCCTATCGTTAGTTGAGTCGTGTGAGGAAAACGGGAATCAAGATAACAAATTGGAACTCGAGCTATGTTGTCATGGCAATTTCCTAGGGTTTCCTTTGTTGAAATCCTCCCTCTTATTGAGTGAATCTTATTTTGGTCATTTTGAACCTGGATTGTTCATCTTGCATTATAATCACCTAGAATAAATCACCAACTTCCTAATTGTTTGATTGATCTAGGCGAAATCATGATGAATTCAAATATTTTAGGTTTTCGAGCCCCTCGCGAATTTCCTTTATCTAGGGATTTCCCCGAATTATCCGTCACCTTATCGATTTCCCAAAAGTGGGATCAAAGTGTGAAAAATGCATTGACTTCACGAAATTTCGTGCCTTCGGGATTTTCCCAGATTTTGTAAATTGTTGTCACTTTCACGGATTTCCGTCCCTGGCAGATTTTCCCGAGATTTTATTGAAAATGGAGAATTAAAGAATGTATGAAAGTTTGGTTGATGATTATCCATTTCATGGTTGATTTAACTTTTTCTAAGATGTCTCATATAGATTCTTGGTTAATATGATTGATCAAATGATGGATTGGATGTTTCTTTGTGGTCGCTTTGTTGGATTCCATCTGGTCCAGAATTTCTCAGAATTCCTCTCCAGCTCGAATTTCGTGAGAGGGATGAAAACCCGAACTTTATAATAAATGATTCTTATGGGTTTTTTTGGGATTTTTTTCATCTTTGGAATTTGTTTAAGGAATGGGTATATCATTTGTGATGGATCCAATTGAATTCTATGATATGATGGATCTTATTTTGGTATCTTTGTTGTATGTAGGCAAAATCAAGTTAGGTTATTGTTGGCCAGAGCAAGGGTAAGGTAATGGATCCAAATCCTGAGGGCTCAGCTATATCCGAAGCAAAAAGAGTTAAGATGGATTTGAAGAGTAGAGTCCCTGAGAGCAAGATGACCTCCATTTGGTTAGGGATCACTGATACAAACATTGGGCTATGGGAATATGAGTATTTTAAGGCAAGAATGGTAGCTCAAAATCTCTCTTTTGGCCAAAAGAACCTTGGAGTCTGGGTTGGCACATGTGGCTAGATTTCCTCCTATAGTCCAGTGTTACAAGTTGGTGCTGGAATGTGCCAAGCACTATGATAGGGGCACACTGAGGATAGTTGGTCCTCAAGGAAGAATTGTGGAAAATCTTAACCCTGTGTCCATTTCTCAGATCTTTGATATGCCTAATAGGTCTCATGTTGTAGCCTTCGATATGGATGTAGCAAAGAAGTATTATGATGAGAATGTCCTCAAATCCTAGCAGGTTGTCAATTCTTGGTTGGATAAACCTAGGTCCCACTTCTCCAAGTTACCCAAGTAGTTGTTCAAGGTTAAGTTCAGGAAGGAATACTATGATGCTATCACACTCCTCAGCAAGGTAGTGGGATTGAAAAGTGCAGGAATGTTTGAGAACTGGATGCTCCATGTCATTGCAAGGATGGAGTAGGGTATGGAATACCACTAGGTAGGCATTATAAGTGCTATGATACATGATCAGATGTGTAATGTTTCATAGACAAAGACCTTCACAATGACCTCCTATTTTGTGTATGCACTTGCAAGGTATCACCCATACAAGGGACTGGGCACAAGGGGTGTATTTTGGTAGGATGTAATTTATGAACTATACCCACAATTACACTTGGGTGGCACAAGCTATAGGAGGGTGAATGATGCATTCACTATGTACATCACTAGGCTACTACAGGATGCAGAACATATTCAGATTTCAAACAATGACAAGGATCTAATCAAGAGCTTTGGACCCTAGTTTATCCAGTTTCCCACCTTTTCATACATCAAAATTGATTGTTGTCAAAGGGCTCCATATAGACTCCCTAGGTACCCCACAGATCATGCTGTACTTTTGGAGTTCACAAGGCAGATCTATGACTTTGATGTAATTGTGAATAGGGAGAAGCACGAGACTGGATTTGGTGGTGACTTTCCTTTGAGAATAGGCAGTGGTGAGGCATGCCCTTCTATTAACTCAGCCCATGCTTCTGAAGAAGAGATGAGTACTCTTGGTCTTTCCTTCCATTCCAAGAGATCCAGATTTTACATAACTGGTGAAGCACAAAAGAAGGCCAGTAGAGAGTATAGTCACAAGGATTACATAGAAGACTATTGGGCTAACATCAGTGATGAGTTTGAAGTCACAAACAAGTTCTCCAGGCTACCAGTGAACTTGGTCTAGCTATAAAACATAAAGGGCATTGCAGATCAGGTTGAGGAAGATGGAAATTTGATTCAAGGCTATAACTTTGAATCTATGAAGGATAAGCCAGTTGGAGAAGTGGATTTTCTGGAGGAGAAGAAAGAGTTAGAAAAAATTATGACTCTAGTAATCAAGTACACCAAGCCATAGCTCAAGCACAAGATGTTGGAGTTGGAGAGTAAGGGTGTGCAGTGCACCTATGATCTAATGGGAGACTTGGAGTCTCACTCTGCTTCTAAGGAATCACCTGAACAAGACCCCAAAGATAAAACCAAGGTGGGCTCTCCTTTCAAGACTAAAATTAAAGATCTTCAGGCAAAGGAAGTAGGGAAGCAAAGAAAGCCTATAGCCAAGAAAAGGACACATGTCTCGAAGAAGAAAAAGAAGAAGTGGATGCTAGTGTCGCTTTGCCAAGAAAAGGAGAATTGTGAGGTTGTCATAGAAGGAGAAGGAAACCTCTAAGGTAGATAAAGAAGTTGATTCCCCAGCTGTAGAGGTGGAGAGCTTGAGAGAAAAGATAGAGGTATATACCAAGAGATCAAGGACTTCATCTCCCAAGGATGGTGCACCAAAGGAAAGTGTTCCCATGACTTCTCTTGTCACTGAGCATGAAGATGTCCCTCCTTCTCATGAGAGTGACAATGTGCCAGATGAACCAAAGGATGTTGAGGATCCCCAGGATCATGGAGAGGAAGAATTTCAAGAGGGAGAACTCTATAATGTTGATGCAGAAATATAGAAAGTTATACAATCTCCTTTGGTGGCTTATAAGGATTCACTTGCAGAGGTTCATGAGGGTAGACCTCCTTAGAAAGAGGAAATACCAACTGAGATTCCCTCGCTAGTGAATGAAAGAGGAGAGAATGAAAAAGGAAAAGAGGACACAACTTAGGAAATTCTTGAGAAGCAGAGTTTGGATGAAGATGCATCAAAAGTTCAATAGGATACCATTGGACAAGATAATGTACAGTTGGACCCCACAGTCCCAGGATGGTTGGACAAAGAGTTGAAGAGAAAACAAATTGTGGTGTGTGATACTTCTCCCAATTGGGATGAATTGTTGGTGAAAATAGGCAAGGAAAAAGTAAAGAAGAAAGCTAGGGTTATTTATAGGATTAAAAGAGATGAGGCAAATAACAGGGTGGTCCACATCACTACTCCTACTCTTGACAAGAATAAGGATAATGTGACTGGGAATGATTACAACGTGCAAAATTTTAACCTAGGGAATGCTTCCATGGAACAAGATATTGAAGAATATGAGGGTTTGAGTGCTGCAATCCTTGGCAGTTCAAGGAAGGATGTGCAGATCAAGCAAGAGTTGAAGAAGGAGAATGACCAACTTAAAAGATATCTACGAGAGTTGATGAAACAATTGCAATCCATTAGCTCCTCATCATCTGCTGCAACCTTCCTACCACAATCAAAAATTGTTGAGTTAGAAAAGATGAAGGTCACTACTCATGTTACAACAAGTTGGCTACAGGGAGTGCAAACTCAAGGGGACAATGCTATCAAGGATATTCTGTCAATTGGTGGGGATGCTATGAGGTCAATTGACTAGCTAAAGAATGTATTGTCTCAGGCTAAGGGAGATATGGATCTTTTGCTGCAAAATACTAGAATCATCATGGACTACACCGAAGAGAAGCTGGTAGGAGATGGAATTCTTCCTTCTTCCAAAAAAATAGAACCTTGGGAATGGTTTGAGGTTTTGCAGATAGGGCAAAGGGTTTTGAAGAAGGTACATAAATAGGGGAGGTAGATTGAGGATGCGTTGACTGAAATTTACAACAAGTGCATCTCCTTCTTCGAGGTTATGATAGGGAGAAAGAATTTTTTTCCGAAGCATCTGAGCCTAGAACAGTTGAGGAAATGGTGGCGATAAGTGTATTCTCCAATCAATGAGGACCAGGTCACCGAAAACCTATTGGATGATGCAGCTACATACCTTGTAGTAATTGATAAATAAAAGACCTTGAAGGTGGACTGGGATAGGGTATTCATGCAAACAAGGGATGACATTAAGTCCATAGAAAGAAGAATGAAGGTGTTAGTTATGCCACCTATTTCCGACTTAGAGAAAGTATTCTTGATGATACAAGATAGGGTGAGTCAAGATAAAGAGAAAGGAGAGGGTAGTTAATGCAATGCCTCATTGGGATTTGTGCTTCCCTATTATTCCTCCTCTTCCTTCACATTCATTGGACTGGGTTATGTTGGAGATCTCAGGCTGACTTGGATGAAATTGGTGCATTTAATGCAAATTTCATGTTATTTTCAAATTCCTCTTGCCTGACTTATTTTTGGTCATTTGTTATTATAAACCTAATATTTCCTGACATGTCTTGGGGGGGGGGGCGATTTCTATAATTTTGGAATTATGCCTCATTTGTAGGAGGTTAGATGATTTTTTTTATTAGAGCGAATTGAGATAAGAGCCAAAGTTAGAGTTAGAATTTAGTTTATCTTTCAAGCAAGTGTTGTAACAAAAGACTGGAATTGTTGCCACTTTGGATGATTTAATACAAGTAAAGACATTGTGATTTGGTTCCTTCCTTGTGTTGAGTTTTATCTGGCATGGTTCTTGATATTCTATCTTTAAAATTGCTTAAGTTTATTTGATGTTAGATGATCTGATGATGTTTAGGGTTTGATGCTTGAAGTGTTTGCAGCAATCTCTAGTCCAAAATTTTTGTAGTTAGTTGATTGTTAGTTGTTGTGCAAAGTTAGCTTGGACTTAAAATTGTGCTTAGTTCGATTATGACTCCCTTTTCATTTCAATTGCAATAGGGTGGTTTTGAATGAATGTTCATAATCTGAAAATCTTTAATACCTTAGAATATTGCACTATTTTTGTAAGATTGCAGATTTATCTGGGTCAAACAAGAATTAGTTTCTAAGGGATTGGTCCATTTCGAAAATTTTATTATTTGCATTGTCAATCTTAGAATTAGAACTAATCTTAGAAATCTCCTTAAAACCCTTATCTTTTGTTATTTTTTTTATTATCTGGGTTAGATTTAGGATTTGAAGTATCATCATATTGCTAGGTCTGATCAATTCGAGTTCAACATTTGCTTGTAGTAACATCCCTTTGTGATTACCAGCATTTTCGCATTATCTCTGGTTGTCTTATTTGCATTTTCAAGACCCGACGTTAGAGACCTTGGGGTTATCTATTTGTTCACAGAGATTTACCTTTCAAGAGAGATAGGATATCATTATTTTTCTGAGTTGTTGTTGTGCAAAAAACACCATCAACACGCATCAAGATTGGAGAAAGTTATGAGTCTCTGAGTTCCTATAGTTATTCTATTATTGTAGCAGGTGTTTTTAGAAGAAGAGAATGAAATTATAGTAAATTGAGTTGTTGTGTATGCTCCTATGATAATCAATGATGTTTCTAGATCATACTCTATCATTGTGGTACATCCATGTTGATCGGTGTGCTCGTGATCAAATATTTTTCCTTGATGGGTTCAAGTTTTCATGTTCTTGGTCGACATGATGGTGGTAGCGTGTTGTGGATCCTTATTGATTAATATTTTAATGTTTGGAATGTTCGAGGATGTTTATTTAGGTCCTCATTATGATGTGAACAACTTAGGTTGGTGCACATTAAGATTTGTTCATGAATTGGGCCGACAATTTGTAATTCATCTTTTCTTTATTTGTGGCTGACAAATTTGCTGATGTAAATTTATGTAGCGGATATATAAGAGCAATTTTTTCCTCACTTTGAAGTGTGTGGTGTATGAAAAGTGTATGTGCAAATAATTATTAGATCATTTGATTTTAGAGAAGAGTGTGAAGAATACTGAGCGAAGTGTGAAGATCTATGTTTGTGCCTAATCGGAACTGTCATCAGGCTTTTGTAGAAGCTAATTTCTCAGTTCAACCTCATAGAATGGATTTAATTTGATTATTTTATGTAAGGCAGTGAGCTCTAGGCATGGTGTCTGAATGCATGTGCATTCCTTATTCATTTTCCATTATACTTCTAACTAGCTATAATCTTGTGGACTAACATCCACCGTGGTTCTTCCCCTAATAGGGTTTCCACGTATAAAATATTGGTGTTCATGTGTTCCTAATGTTTTTTTAATTCATTCTTTCATTGTTAATTATCAGATCTAAGATTAAAGGTTGTTAAAGGTTAAATAAGTTTAACTTCTGTGACAACTGATTCACCCCCCCTCTTAGTTGTTTATCCTTATTTTTCCAACAATATCAGATTCCTCATGGACCTAATATTTCCACTATTGTATTCATCCAAAATGATTGACCCTTTTATTTGTTCCATTTTTCTTTTGCACTTAGGTTTAACAACCGCACACCAAATTATTTTAAAATTCTAAAAACAACTGAAATACTTGATAGATTTTGAGTTTAGTCGGTGAATCAACTTATCTACTTCAAAATTATTCTACCGAGTTCTCTCCTTCTTTTCTCCTTTGATGCAAAGTGACAAATGAGAGTTTCAACTTGGTTGTTATAGTTTGCACATGTGTAATAAATGCATTTTCCCTATGTTTTTCGGGTGCTTTGTTTCCTCAAACATCAACAGAAAAATTATTTTGCGGACCTATGATTCTTTGAATTTTCTTGTGAAAGTTCTCCAAGAACTCTGCATATCATTGATACACCTTTTTGACCACTCTTCACATTTCAATACCATCTATGGATAGGGGAGGAAATATTTTCTTTAAAAACTCCCCCTAGGCCAGTGGGCTGAAATCAATTCCTGGAATAATTACCAGAAGCAGGTTCTGGTGTAGAACCATTTCCAACATCAGACTCATTCTTCCTTACCCATGTCTTCTTCATCTGTTCTCTTATCTCATCTATAGTCAATTTTCCTTTTCCTTTGTCATCTTTCTGTATATTTTTTCCTCTGTATACCGAACCTCTTCTATCCACATTTTCATTTCTGGAAAATTTTTGCAATGTGACCATATTTATTACAATTGTAGCACACAATACTTCCTTGTCAAGACCAATCATTCCATTGATTTCTTCTTGATTTGCATTGATTAGGAATATGTCCAAATCTTCCACATGTTTAGCATTCAACATTCTTTCTATTGAAAGAGTAGTTTGACACATTTCTACATTCATTTGATTTATGACCAAACCTTTTGTATTTGAAACATTGACCAAAAAATGATGAATCTCTTGATTTCATATTACATCTACACTAAGTAGCCATATAGCTGAATTTATTGCAAGAAAAAAAATATCCATTAAAATTTTGAGCATTAGGTTGCCTTACTGGATACCTTCCACCTTTGTTCATCTAGTTTCTTTATCTGAAATTCTTTTGTCCTGATCTAGAACTTTCTCCTTTTTTCATATCCAATATATCTCTTATCATTTCCACTCTTATGTCCTTGATTCATCTCATCAAGCTTAACTGAAGTAATCTTAAACTTCTCCTTATATTCATTTGCAATAGTGAGTTCATTTCTGAGAATAACAATATGTTTTTCAAGTTCTTCTCCATTATTTTTGAATTGTAGTGGTTCACTTTCCATCTAAATGAATTATCCATTTATTCTTCTACATTCATCATATTTATCCTCTAATGACTGAGCAAGGTTCTCCTCATTCTTCTTCCTTTCTTTGATCTCTTTAGTCAACTTCATCACCATAGATTCCATTTCATGTTTTAGGGTAGAATTGTTTCTGGCAAGCTTTTCACATTCTTCAATTATTTCCTTCAATGTATGATTCAATTGAGCATCATCCATGTTACTGCTCTCTTGTTGCTTGATCTGATCATATAGATCCTTTCTATTCTCCTTGTATTTAAAAATATGATACTTCAATGTCTGAATGAATTTCTTAGCATCCCTAAGATTTTCTTTCAATTCTTGGACTTCTGCTTTAGACTTATCAAGGTCATCAAGTGCCACCAAAAGCTACAACTGAAGACTACCAGAGTCCATCACATTCCAAGATCCACCTCAAGCTGCTAAAATTATTCCAAGGAACCAGATTCTCTGATACCAATTGTTGGAATCAAGGGAACACTAAGAGGGGGGGTGAATCAGTGTTCAACAAATCCTAACTTTATTAATCTGAAACTTAAACCATTATGACATTACATTTAAAGGAAAGAAGCAAGAATTCAAAGGAAACATTCATAAAACCATGACACAAATATTTTTGCATGGAAACCTTGTTAACAGAAAAACCACAATGAAGGTTAATCCACAATTTGAGTACTCAAATAAAAGTTTTACAAAAATAATGCACTTGCATTCAGGCACACTACCTAGAGCTCACTACTCAAAGGGAAGGCTCACTGGCTTACAAAAGTTTAGATTAAAACCATCTAAAGGATGAACTAAGATAGTACCATCTATTCATGCTAGGTTATAGTTCTGGTGAAGCTCATAGATTAGATTCTTAATCCTCTATCATATTTTTTACTTCACTCTACTCTACTCTATTCTTTTCTTCTCTTCTCATTACACATAGATAAATTCACACTATTACTCTACTAAATTGTGCACCACACACTGATATAATTTGTATTCCACACCTTTGCTATATTTTCTATCTTTTCTATGTCAAAATGATAAAACTGATCTCATATATATATCCGCTATCAAAGATTTGATCATTCATATGTCGGCTTCATAAAACATTAAGTGTTTTTCAACTATCGACTAGATCCTTAATAAAATATTTATGCATATCCTCCAAAGTCGGTTAAGACAAAGAGAGGACCCAAAAAAAAATAATCGAGAACAAAAACATTTAATTAATTACTCCTTATACATCCACAATTATTATATTTGACAAGTCGGCTGATAGCATAGATAACCAAAAGATTCATGCATCAAATCTCCTAGATCAAGCACCAGTGAATTCACATCAATATACTTCTCGAATAAGGTATTATAAACATCAAAAAACCTTCCTCTAAGATCCACAACCCAAAATAATAGTCCGGTGAGGTATTTAGATAAACTTTTATGCCTTTAACTGGATGTCTTGTTCTTCACTCTATTCAGCCAGTGTAAACCAAAACTATACTATAGACCAGATGTATGGCTTAGGTTTCCATAAATGACAACACTTACAAGCCATATCCCAATATATGGAACTAGAAATCAAATTGAAAATCAGAGAAGGGAAAGATGATGTTTACCAGTCACCAAAAGTGCTCTATTGAAGTTGACCTAGGACACATTCACTCAGGGGTGAATGGGTCCTAGTTTAGGGTTTCTCTTGAACTTTTCAGAGCCTCTGCTACTGATTTGAGTCCTGCAATTTTCCCAAGTTTTAGGTTCAAAGTGTTGGAAAAAAATTTTGTAATTGAGTTTCCATGAGATGACAAATTTTTCAACTTTGCCAAGCTCTCCAATTTTTCTCTTCAAGATATCTTCAAGATTTCTTCTACCTAAATCTGTAAACACAAATCAAAAGGGAAAAATGTTTTTTTTTGGTGAATGGGGGTTTACCTTGTTCAAACCCAATTTTGGTAGTTAAACCTTGAAATGAAATGAAATAATGTGAAAGGAATGATGAATGAACAAAGCAATGTCACAACTCACCAAACCCTTGAATGAACCTTGGAATGTGTTGGTTGTTTTTAATGAACCAAACTTGATCTCATTAGTTTTTTATGAATTTTCCAACTTCAATGATCAACAATTGTGAGGATTGGCCAATGACTATGTGAAAGCTTTCTAGGCTTTCCCTCTACACTTCAGGATTTGCAAGACCTGGGATAGTAATTCCTTCAATATACATTATAACTAAGGAAAAAGTATAAGTTAGCATGAAAAAAAATGCATAAACAAAACCCTAGATAAATAATGAAGTACAAAGGAGGAAAATAGCATAAAGAAAAGAATAATTTCACCAAATTGTTGGACTCAAGGGAACACTGAGAGGGGGGGGTGAATCAGTGTTCAACAATTATTAAAATTCCACATTCAAAGCATGAAACCATCTCATCATTGCATTAAGGAAAAGATGTATGCATTCAAAGTAAACATATACAACACCATGACACACAAATTTTTCTGTGGAAACCCTGTTAGGGGAAAAACCATGGTAGAGATTAATCCACAATTTGAGTACTCAAAATATAGTTATTTATAAAAGGAATGAACTTGCATTCAGGTGCACTGCCTAAAGTTCACTGCTCAAAATAAAAAGGCTTACTACCAACAAAATTCAGATTAAAACCATCTAAAGGGTGAAATAAGATAATAGCATCTAATCATTCTAGGTAATAGTTCCAGTGAAGCTCATGGATCTTATTCGGGATCTTTTTTATGACTTTATACTGTGCTCTGCCCTATTCTGCTTTGTTGCTCTTTGCATCATTTATGATAAAATTCACATTACTCCTTTGTTGCATCTCACAATTCATACTTCTTCATTTTTTTACACCATGCATTCATACTTAAATGATAAAAATAATCTCTTATATATGTTTGCGATCAAAGACTTATTCATCCAACAGTCGGCTTCATAAAACATTAAGTTACTTTTAACTTGTCGGCTAGATCCACCAAAAAATATTTACGTGCATCCTCCAAAGTCGGTTAAGAAAAAGATAGGACCCAAATAACACTTAATACAACATCAAGATTTATAATTAATTCTATCTTATACATCCGCAAATTCCATCTTTTTTGGGTCGGCCTTCTAGCATAGATAGTCAACAAATTAGTGCACTATATCTTGTAGATCACTTACCAGTGAATGTGAATCAATACCAAGATACTAAAAGCCTTAACAGACCTTCCTCAGAGATCCACAACCCAAAATATATGTTTGGTGGAATGACTAGATCAACTTTTATGCCTTTTACTGGATCCCTCGTTCTTTATTCTGTTATGCCGGTAGGAGCCAAAATAGTGTTGCACTATGGTATGCAAGACTTGAGTTGCATGAATTGGGTTTCCATCAATGAAAACACTTACAAGAAAATATCTTCAGCCATATTCCAACAATATCCCCCTTTGGCATTGATGACAACACTTAGTTAAAAATCACTAAGTGTCAGAATCTTTATAGGTATACTGCCAAATTACTTGTTGAACTTTCTCCCCTTGAGATTCATAAGGAATTCTCTACCCCTATAAGGAATTTTTTACTATATTCTCTCCCACTTTGAAATCAATGACAAAGAATAGATTCCATATGCCCAAAAATGTGACAAAACATGTCTTCAAAATCATCAATTCTTCAAAAAAATAGCACATATATGCTTACAACTATTCTCCTTTGATCAAAATTTCAAAAATTTGAAACTAATTTATTGTTATCTTTAGAAAATTATCTTATTTTTTTCTCCAATTCCAAAAGAAACTTCTTCCAGCCATTAATTTCAATTCCAGTGCTAATAATCAAGCTATTGTTCTTGGAAGTCTTGTTGATAATCTCAATGAGAGATTCAAGAATTCTGATTGCTTCTTCCAATTCTTCACCATTTTGCAAAATTTCCACCAACTGCTCGAGCGTGCACTCAATTAAGTCTTTTACCCTCCAAAATGTGTCTACAAGAACATTCTTGGATAGTTGAACTTTTATTTGAGTTTCCTGTAACTCCCAAATTCTTCTCCTAATAATGCCATCTAGATCCTAAGACATGTCAAAGATTTTTCCAATGTTGTTTAGTTTTGTCTCAATCCGATCCAACTTCTCTTTGTAATTGTTGACTGTATGGGGCCAACGAAGACAATATTTGTAGATTCTTGTGGTAGAGTTAATGCATTGTCTCAACTCATTCATTTTCTTCTTTAGCTTGGCAAGGGATAGTGTGAATTGTTCCTTCAGGTGAGAGATAATTTCACCTTCTTCTTTTCCTTTGTCTTCAGAGCCCATTGATTCTTTGCTACACTCAATCATCTCTTTAGGTAGAATGTCCTTCAGAATTTCCAATCTTATCTTACAATTCTCTATATGAGCATTTAGAACTTCTAGAATCAAGTCCTGATCATATGATGGTCTGACTGACCATAACCTTGCAATTTTATGCATACCATTTGCACTTTGGATAAGTTGTTGTAGCTTTTCTTTTGATAGATCTTCTTCTTCCTCACTACTTTTTTCAAGACTGGAATCATTTTCTAGTGGATTCTCAGGTTCTTCATTAGATTCTTCATCTAGAATTTCTAAATTTTATTTTTCTTTCCCTTTCCCCTCAATCTTGGGAATTTTGCTTTCTGGAGGGTTGTATTCAATGATTTCCTATCCTCTTTTATGTCCTTTATCAGTGCTATCGAAAGAGGAACCAAATTCCATTATTCTTACTAGAGGGAAAATATTGACTGATCCACACTTTACAAGCACATTCTTACAAAAAAATCCCAGTTAGACAAACTCTTAGAATAAGAGTAAATTTGGGTGCATACTGGTTTATATGATTTCCATGCTACATTGTCAATTTTTGACAACAAATTTAGAAAATACATAACCAAACATATAATTAGAGTGCCAAACCTAAATGGATACCATTACTCCTTTTTTAGTTTAAAATTCTCCATCATTTGATCTTTTAGCAATCTGAATAGGTCAAAGTCATGACTTTCAATTATCATTTTATGAGCAATGTATACCACGCCATCCTATGTAGCTCCTTCTTGATTTCAGTAGAATATTTTATAGGTTATTCCATGTGCAATGTACTTCATAATGATATTCTTGATTGTTGCTATCAACAGAGCTCTCTGATCTTTGATTATTCTAGTTAGTGTTCCAACCTCTTTGTTCCAGATAGATTTCTTTCTAGGAACATCTCTAAATTTACAAAAACTAGTTAATTTCTCAATTGCATATTTTTAGATGATGTAAGGTTTGTCCAGAGTTAGAAAATCACCATGTAATCTGCTTAATACAAATTTTACGAATTCTTCATTTTCAAGGTGCAAAAACTCATCCGACATATCTAAATTTCCATGCTTTCCTTCGCTCAATTGTTTTAATTCATCAAGAAGCAATAAATTCCTCATAGATCTGATCTTTGCACTATTGTATTCATCTAATGTGATTGAACCTTTAATTTTTTCTATTTCTCTTTAGGGTTTGCAACTACACACTAAAATATGAAGAATTCGAGAATGATTCAAAGTACCTAATAATTTTCAATATTTACCGATGAATTTGATTTTGCTACTCTGAAGTCCACCTATCGATTGCTCTCCTTCTTCTCTTAGATAATGCAAAGTGACAAATGACAGCTCAGACTTGAATTTTATAGCCCGCACATACGCAATAAATACATTTTCCCTAAGTTTTCCAAAGACTCTATTTTCTCAAATGATGACAGTAAAAATCTTCTGTGGACCTACGAATTTGCTGAATTTCCTTTCCTAAATTCATCCAAAACTTTTGTACACTGTGAGTGCATATTTTTTACTATTCTCTTGATTTTGGTACCATGCATCGATAGGGGAGGAAATATTTTCTTTTAAGACTACCCCTAGGCCAGCGGCTTCAAATTAATTAATGGAATAATTACCAGAAGCAGGTTTCGGTACTAAATCATTTTTCGCATCAGAATCATTTTTCCTTTCCCATGTCTTCTTCATCTGATCTCTTATGTCATCTGTAGTTATCTTTTCTTTTCCTTTATCATTTTTCTCTGAATTTTTGTCTCTATATACCAAACCTCTTTTGTCTGTGCTCTTGTTTCTATAGAATCTTGCAATATGACCATACTTGTTATAGTTATAGCACATAATGTTTATTTTTCCATTCCATTTCTTTCTTCTTAATCTTCATTGATTAGCAATATGCCCAAACTTCCCACATGCACAACATTCAATATTTCTTCTATCAATAG
>CM021109.1:176870138-176887873 GCA_007115665.2 Sequoiadendron giganteum | reverse complement strand
GAGAAGATAATTCCTGACTCTTGGTGTTTTTTCCTGCTAAACCCCAGATTCCTCTAAAGGGATGCCAAGACTTATACTCAATAAGTTTCTACGTTAGAGGCCAACACGACAAGTAAAGAACTATAAAGTCTTCACTCCTACTCTTTAGGCTTTTTGGGACCAAGGAGGGTGTTCCTTATTTTGTTCCTATGATATTTCATGCCTCAAGAACACTTCAAAACATAGATGGGTTCCTATAACCAGAAAATGGAAAATTTCCACTCACATTTGGCTTATCTTTAAGTAAATAATTATCCATTTTCCAGGAATGGGGGTGCATTTTAAACTTACATATTAGAATTAGCAATATTATAATGGATATGTGTTATTACTTTGAGCCTACAGTTAGATTTACTACCATTTCATTTATGGCATGGGTTCAAGGAAAGTAGGCCAATGCTTCATCAATTAGGTACTGGAGTCAACAAATGTAACACCTCGTAATGCATAAATTATTTAATCCTGAATAAATGGACTATCCCTACAATGCCTTACACCACAAGAACTCACTATATTCAAAGCACTACTTCTTATCAGATCCTATGCAAGTTCTTATAGACCTATGATTATTTTCTAGCATTTAATTGACTCATTAAGCCAAAGCATAAAACATAATCATACATTCAAATAAAATCATTGAAGACGAATGAAAGGATCCTTGACATTTTCATTCATAATATGCAAAAACTACACACAAGAGAATACATGCTTTAATTTCAGATTTTTTTTATATCAATATCTTATGGGTAACTATTTAAGGCTATTACATAACAGACTTATGCCCAAGACACAATACTAGCATACTTTCTGAGCTTTCTACATTATTCCTTACCTCCTGTACCTAGAACTATATAGACCACCTTAGGCTCAAAATTCAACCCCTGTAATGAGCCTTGAAATCCCTTTTATAAACCAAGGGAGCCACAAGCATCGGGCTCATTACAGTCATATTTCAGAAACATTTTTTCTCAAATACCTCCTCGACAGGGACTTCTAACCATTCATTGAATAGGGGAAACTGCAATTGTAACAACCATCAAAAAGTGCACCAATTCCATCAAAGAGAGTCACCATCACCCATAAATCTTTGCACTCCACATCCAACCAAAAATAGAACAACATTTTTATCATAAAAAAATTTCAAAAACTGAGACACATGCACCATCACCTAGACCCAACACAATCACTAGCACCACAGTATAAACACCTGCTTCACGTCCTTACAACAATAGGAGGAGAACCCACCACCCCGTCATCACATTCATCTTTACCCACCATCACACAATCATGTCCACTTGGGGTTTTCATAGAGACGAGAGGCACTAAAATCACTTATACTCCCAAAGGAGCCAATTGGTTCAAGAACATGAGGTACTCCCTATACCCATAATCTATCTCAGTCTCACGAGTAGATGAGCTATCAGTTAAAGTAATCAGAGAGTGTTTCCACCCAAAATATACTTCACCATAGCTCAACTTCCTTTGCATTCCATTCATGAATCCTGCAGGTGCCTTTCCCTTCGATTCCATCATCGTAGCATAACCTCCCAACATATGTTTTCCGCTACCATCAGCCAACACAAGTTCCTTATCACTGGCGAAATCTCTTCATTTGTACTCCGAAGTCGACACATCTGCATGAGTTCACTATCTATGAACCATGATACCACCGTGAGGCTCCTGAAAATGTAGCCTCAGAGACCTTTGCACTAGTAGTGAGGGAGTAGTCACCTTACCCATTTTGCCAAGTCTGCAAGTTTATAATTCTCACTAGAACAATTACCACTTTCGATTTTGGATTTCTGATTGTGATGATGGAAATGGAGGCCTTCAATATGTATTTATTGAGAAAAACAGTGACATTAATCATCAACTTAAAAATTCCTGAGGCATATATGCCATTAATGTTTACTCCTCGCAGAACACAAATGGCCATCACATGTGCATTTCTAGTTTTTGAATATCAAACATTGATCTATAGATGAGGTGGGAGATTGGATGATCCTTGTTGAATTGACTATGTTGGAATCCATACTCGTCTATTTCAGCCAATAAGAAAATTGCTAGCGTGGCAGCCACTACATCACGCAGGTTCCACCCAAGACTCACCATGGTCAGAAAAAAGGTAGCCACATGTTAGCCATGAGCCAACCTCACTAGGTTCTCTAGATTACTATCTAAATTGGGCGGGGTTAGTGGGGGACAATGGAGATTACATCCCAACACTAGTCCTCGGCCATTGATCTTAGGCCAGTAGGCAGCAAGCCATACCATGGAGGTGGGGCCCCACCCAAAATAAAGACATGTGTCATCCATCTACAGACCTCATGCCATTTAATTAGCAACCTACTGAAACCAGTGGGGTGTGTTGGGAATGGTCTAGATCTATTCCCATGATCAAAGGACATCATAACTTGCATGGGCAACAAAGTTAGTTTTAAAGATGGGCCACATTAGGCTGACATGAATATGACCCTTGGGATAATACAACTTAAGCCTAAGTCACTTAGAAAATAATCTTTGGCTCAGCCTTGGAAATATTTTAAATAGGTGATATGAGAGGTTACCAACATTTTAAACAAAGGGGGCAGCAATCATGCGCATAGAGAAGGCTTAAGTTCCAAATTAAACAACTGGTAACAGGTTGAGAAAGTTGATTCAAAATTAAAAAGAATGAGGTTTTAAGCCACAGACATCAAGATAATGGTTTTCTAGGCCTAAAACCATTCCCTTCCCTAGAGGAAAAAACTTGACAACTTGACCAAAACTAGACGTCAATTAGCAATAGAGAAATTTTTTGGAAGATCCATCACCGCCCTCCAAATGGAATCTTTCATCATTGTAGTAGCACCAACTGTGAGCAAAGCATCTTTTCCACAAGAAAAATTGTATTCCATGTGCCAACTAGGATAGCAGAATTTAAAACATAAAGCAATAAAAGAAGGAGAGCATAGACCATGTCCACGTCAACACCTTGTCATCAACTGACCGAGAGGAGATGATTTTTTACAATACTTTATCAAAATCTTAATCTATAAAATTTTCAAGCCATGTATTATACTCCTCCTTGGTAGGAAATTGTATGCCCACTAAATTTTGTGCCTTAGTGTTGTGCTAGTTGTACCTGACATCCATTAATATTCAAGCCTCTTTCACAAATACATTCATGTTCACCTCAATTCATGACATGCCATCCATAGCAATATTAAACATGGTATAGTCTTCAAGGTTGATTACATTCTTGAAATCTGGGAGAAGGCCCCCCAACTCATCCTTTTAGGCATTAAACTCCTTCAGCTCCCTTTTATCATCCAAAATTACGACCATTCCATACCCTTCCAGGTCACTTAACATCTTTAATTTTCTCTGTAATTGTATACCCAATTTTCCATGAAAAGTTGATATTCCACCCAAAAGGTCCATTGCCTTGAACAAATAAGAAATGTTTGTTGGAGCTTCAAGATCATCCTTCATATTAGGCATCATCACTCTAAGTGCTCCAACTATAGCACTCCATTTGCTCCAATCATTTGCAAAGGTAGTTTGAACTTCACTATACCTCTTGTGGGCTTCATGAATGCTCTTATAGGCTTCCCAAATAGTGTAAGATGTGTGCACCAATTTTGTAACCCTCTACTTTATAATATCATCAAAAATGCTATCAACAACTTTGGTAGTGGTGGAACCACTCAATTTTTTTATGTTCCATTGGTAATTGTTGCAAAATATGGCTATTATCCTAGTTTGGAATGTGTCTTAAGGCTTAGGGTTTCAGTCGTTATCATATTTTAACATTTATATGTATCTTAAACCCTACCAAAAACCCTAAGTGTCAATCCTTTTCATATGATCTAATTCGTTGTTAACTAGATTTTTTCCCATTCCAGGTCTTTTAAATCATGTCTTATGCTATTGAATCAAATTTCTCACTGACCTCTTCAACCTAATGTTCCTAGTTGTTACCGATCGAATGATTTTAAATGTTGCTTCATATTATGTGGGTCATAAATCCTTTAATATTTTACATGATCCTAAGTCTAAAATGGATTTAAATATTTCAGAATTGGTCTAATGTTTAGGTTTTAAGTTTATGTCCCCCATCTCTCATCAACCTAGTTGAGTCCCTCTTTTAAGTTGCTAACTCTCAACATGTGCAGATTTAAGCTTTTAAGTAGGCCATCAGATCTATGTGGTTACATCTTGTTCGTTCCCCATGCCCCCATTTATTTTTAATATACATTAAAATAAACCAACAAGGAAGTTGGTGAGTGCCACGTGTTTTATCTATCAATGGGACCCATCGGTGTATGAAAGGAAAAATAATCAGTATGATGAGATCGACGGTTCAAATAAGCTGGCTTAGGTTAATCCTGGTCATTTCGAGCTAGCCCATGGGGGACCTACTAGACTCCCCCATTATTCAACATGGAAATGGGGAGGTGCCACCTGGCATGATCTACACCATCAAAGGAGCTATAGTAAGGGATGAAATATTTAAGAAATATTTGATATGATGTGGAGGGGTTTTAACTCACAGGCTACTAAACAGTTCTTTTAAGCACATGGTAAATAGTGGAGAAAGATGTTATGATCATGGTTGTCCATCAAATCCAAGGGTTATGCACTAAGGAAGCCATTATGAAAGGAAAAATGCAAGCAGGTTGAGGCACCAGTTTCAATCTAGACCATTCCCTACCTCCTCACTACTAAAACATGGATATAGCTTATAGATAGAAAAAATTCACTGACACACTTGATCCTGATTACTAACATCGCTTCATCCTAAATCATACTCTCTGTTTATCATCACTTTTCATCTCTTAATTAAATAAATCATTATATATTTAATTAGGTCTTTCTCCCCTGATGGTTAAATTAATCAATTTAATTTAATTAATCTTCAATCCCTCTTTAATTAAATAATTAATTTTATTTGATTAAATCCCTAAAGTCCTCTTATTAAACTGAATAAATTAAACCTTATTTGATTTAATCTAACATTATCCCCTTTAGTTAAATAAATTAAAACATTTATTTAATTAAACCCTTCCTCTCAATTTGATTTAAATCAATACATAAATTTAAGTCTAAATTGTCACATCTCCTAAATTATTCATTAAATTAATTAAACTTTCATTAATTTAATCTTAATCTATATCACATTCTCTAGAGAATGCAACTTGCACAATAAATCAATTACTTTGATTTATTAAATCTTCTATTTTCCCTCACATGCCATAAAAGAGGAATATTCCCTAAAATTTGAATTCAAATTCAAGTGGGCTTGGTCCTTCCAACAAGGCATTTATTTCACCTTACAAGTGCTTTTTCCTCGAGCCAAGTGCCCATAACTCCATTTTCTTCCCTCTCCAACAAGTCATTTCACTATTTTGAAATTCCACCTAATGCCATTTATTGACACTTTGATCAAAACTTGCACAACCATCAACCATTCACATCTTGACAAGTGGCACTTGGCCATTGGGTGTTGATTGATCCCACATTGCTCAATTTCACTCATTCTTCCAACTTGGAAATCTATAAATGAGAGACTCTTCCTCTCATTCTAGCATCCACAATTTAGAGAAAATTTACTCTCTGCACATTGACAGCTAATTTTATCCATTTCATATCAAGTGTTCATCATTTTCATGGTTTCATAGCTAGGTTATGCAGATTTTTCATCATGGAGCATGATTGACTCTTCATTAAAGTGGATCACTCATCAACATTGCAACAAAAGAGTTGCGAAAGGGCCAATTTCCACACATAATTGGCACCAATTCCCCCCTAGGATTGAGTGTTTACATGCTTAAATAGGATTTCAATTACTTTTTATGCTTTGTTCTTCATTTATTCCTATTTTGAGTATTGTAGATGAATGTCATGGGGAATCTTGATTCTCACTTGCATATGAGCTTAATAATTTGTTTGTTTCTTGTATTTGTGCAGGTCTAGGATTGGGGTTCACATTTTTGTGTTAGAAGGAGGGCTGATTTGGAGAAATTCATCACATTTTTTCAAAAATCCATGGTTTTTTGAAATTTTTTGTGCTTGTAGGAAATTGCACCAATCATAGTCCAGTGGTGCCATATTACAGTGCTATCAATCAAGTGGCACTATATCACACCGTTCCAAACTCCAAATTCCACCATTGGAGTCTTTCCACCCAAAAATTCAAATTTCCAAACTGCGTCGCGGGTTTCTAAACTCCAAATTGCACCACTGGGTTGAAATAGCGCCACGTTTGTGCTCTCTATCCTACTATAGAGCATCACTCTCAGTCATCAACCTTGCTATATTGCATTACTGGAGTTTCTAAACTCTGTCGCATTTGCTAACTATGCCGCTGGGTGATAGTAAAAAGTTCAAATTTAATTTTTTTTGACATGTGCATTTTTGTTTTCAACTTTTTGAGATATTAACTTGTTTGTTGTCTCTATATCTTCTGCTTTTAATCATTTTTTAGGTTAGGGGAAGGATGAAAGAAAAGTGGAAGGTTACATTATGACATCATTCTCATCTTATACCAAGTGTTTTTAAACACTTTAGTATTGTTTAATACTCTTAAGAGAATTCTCAATCTCTCTTAAGAAATATGTTATCTTTCATGCTTTAGGTAACACTAAATTTCCTTTTGGGCCATAAAAAGAACAATACAAATTTTTTTCAAATTTTGCAAACAAAGGGCTTAAAAAGAACTTTAGAACAATTTACTAGATTTAGTTTAAGGTTTAAAAATTGAACAAGGCAAATCCCACATTTGATTTGGTGCTATAAAAAGAATTCGCTTTTGCTTTGTGGACATAAAATGAACAAGTGTTGTTTTATTTTGTAATTGTTTACTCAAAGTAATTTCATAAAAAGGATGTATGCACTTCTCTCACACCTCATGGTGATCTTGAGAATCAAAATCTCTTTTGGTGATCTTAAATTGTGTAAGTAATTACCTCCACATTTCATTTTGGAAATAAAATTGAACCAATCTTGCGAGTGTTCTCCCTTTGTTTTTCAATGAAGTGCAATTGAACTATAGGATATGCTTTCTTGCTTTTGTTTATCTTAGCAGGCCTTCCTTGTGGGAAAAAAAAAATCACCAAAGGGAACAAACCAATTGGGAACACGCTAAAGCCAAGCAACTTCCACCTGGGATATAAGTGTGGATATTGGAACAAAGGCCAATATCACAAGGATTATTCTAACGAGAAGGGCAGAAATGGTCTCTCACCCTAATGGATAGTCCCCCACAAATGGAATGCCCACATTAAAACCCCTTGTTTAGAAAAGGCCAAAATCCTATCTATTTTTTGGTGCAAAAGGTCCTGTCCTTTGAAGACGCCCCACATATACATGCGGTTCTATTGTAGAGATAAAAAGTATTCCATGGGAGATTCATTGGTACTGGTGCTTGATTGACCTAAGAAGCGAGTGCATTGTAAGGGGGAGCTAGTGTGGTCAAGCATCTAATCATCCACACTGAATATGCACAACTGAATTTATCCAAGTGGGAACCCAACAAATATTGTCTTTTCATCCTAGGGATTGTACATGTTCTCTAAATCAAAACACTTTGCTTGGATCTACAAAAACATTGGGAAACAAACATTCAAAAAGCTTCAAAATTCCAAACCCTTTGGAGGAAGCAAATACCCTTGACAAATCCATGTGCTCTTGCTTACCCTAGGGATTCCATCCTTGGAGTTTTCTAAGTGCTTGGGTTTAATCATCATTTGTTTTCATTAAAGTCAACCTAGGAAACCGTGCTCTTGAAACCTTGATTTTCACATAATGGACCTTGTGGAATGAAAAGGAATTAAGGAAAAGACATTTAGTTTGAAATCATAATCAAGAATTTTTTTTTGATAAAAGGAACTCATTAAGAAAAGATAAGGACAATTGGACCTCACTTGTGTTCTCTCAAATGATTTCCTATAAAATCAAAATCCAAAAACCAAGGTTCAGAAAGCTTAGTCCAAAGGCTCGTGAAGAAAGTCTTTCCATGCTTTTTGAGGTTAGAGAAAGATTGGTATATAATTTCTACAAGAAGGCTTCAAAAAACAACCCAAGTTTGTATGAGTTCTATTATCAACAGAATCCAACTGTTTTTCAAAAAAAATATTTCTCACATAAGAAGTATGGCATGTTCTTCAATACTGAGATCTTGTAAGAAAGAGTCTTATCTAGGTCAAGTCTAGGATCAAAATCATCACTATCATCCATCCGTCCATCATCAAAATCAAATCTCATCTCACTAACAAACTCTTGAGATCTTTGAAACATCATGCATGCTAAACTTAGAGGCAAAATCAACATCACCTTGTTTGACTTAATACACTTAGTCAAATTATCAATCTCTTGAATGAATCTACCTCTAGGATAACACAACTTCCTAAGGTCTAAAAGTTCAAAATCACTTTGATTTCCTTAACACACTTAGTCAAATCATTCTCATGTATGAGTTTTCTCTAGGATAACACAACTTCCTAGGGTTTACAAGTTCATTATCATCTTGTTTGGCTTAACACACCTAGTCAAACTATCAAAATCAAATCAATTCAAGCCCTAAAATTTTTAGTATGCCCCCCAAGGTTCTTCAAAAGTTTCATTCATCTGCATCATCCATCTTCCATTGATCTCATCCCCATCATCAATTTTGATCCTTAGACTTTCCTAGTTCTTCTCCTTTTTGTGCCTAGGATTAAGATCAAATGATCTCTATTTTATATTTCAAACGAGATCACAACACAAGAGGAACATGAAGATCACTAAGGAAACATCAACTTCAAGTGACCTAAGTCAAACAACTCTTGAAATAAACCCTGTAGGATCAAGAAACCCTCCAAACAACTCCTATCTTCCATCGCAAAACCCTCAAGAGGAGGGCCATGTAGAGGACATCACCAATGATGACTTGGTAATGATGCAAGAGGAAATAACTGAAATGGTTCAAAAGCCTAAGAATCATAGGATCGTCAACGCCATGTTGAAACTTAATCCCTCTCTATATATACATGTGTTAAAAAAAGAAGGGGCTAAACTCCCTTATGAATCTGACATGAGTAAAAATATGGAAAGGCCTCTTACAACCATACCCCCAATATCACTTCCAAACATCACTCAGGATATTCCCCAAATCATATCAACAATCGCTTCAATCCCGCCAGTTGTTAACATGGGAAGCACCATGCTTCGTGCAATCCAAAAGAATCTCATTATATACAATACAGAAATGAATATCAACACCACACCGGATAACTCCATCCCGGTAAATTCATTACACCTATATGTTCCACTTACTTTCCATAATCATGCTGACTCATCCTCATTTCACATAATGCCAATCTATCCGTTGAATATACAAACTTCTCTCCCCATGATTTCACAAGGAGAGGGTGGGTTATTTAGGACAGGGGAGTCATTTACCCTTCCTCATCATTTATCATTCCCTTCATTACCTTTGACATCCATAGCATCTTTTCGGTTGGACCTTCCCCCCCTACCCACCACCAATCTACCAAACCAAAGTAATCTGAGCATCACATCAAACCCCCTCAATTTTCCATCAGTATCACAACAACAGATGGAAACCACTCAATCCACCACAATGGTCAACACATCCACCAATCCCCAAATCTGTCAAAGAATGGTTTCCCAAGGACCAAGCATCTCGATCACACCACCCACAACCCAAACCCCGATCACCAACATGACCCTTCTACTCAACACAATGGCCAACACTATTCCCAATGCACCATTGATTCCACTAAAATCTAACATGATGAATTCATTCATCACCATGATTTAGGTAGTTCAAAAAGCCACCCACCAAAGGGTACTTTAACAAAACCAACAAGCTACACAGCTAGCTACTCAGCAAGCTCAAGCATAATTAGTTGCCCAACAAGCTGCTCAAGCCGCACAAGCTGTGGAAGCAACACAAGCAACCCAATAAGAACAAGCTCAAGCTCAAGCCCAACACCAGGCTTAACAAGCACAAGCATAGTACCATGCACAACTACAAGCAATCCATCAATAGGCATACCAACAAGCCCTTCAAGATTTTCAGGCACAACAACAAGCTAAACAATAAGCTTCTTTGGCACAACAACAGCTAGACCAACAACAAGCTTTGTTAGCACAACAAAAACTAGACCAACAACAAGCTTTGTTGGTGCAACAACAACTAGACCAACAACAAGCTTTGTTGGTGCAACAACAAATAGACCAACAACAAGCTTTGTGGGAACAACAATAGCAGGACCAACAACAAGCTTTGTTGGAACAATAGCTGCATGACCAACAACAATTGTTGGTTGGTACAAATTAAGGCATATTAGTAGGAATTAAATGCATAGAAAATCTTGCAACAAACCCCCACCAATACCCCACTCGTCAATCAAAAACAGAAAATGCCTCAAAACACATTCATCCCACCTGCTAATCTACAAAATGATGTTGCAACATAGATCAAACTGCTCTCACAATAGGTGTTGGACCTTCAGTAAGGAAAAAAAACTAGAAGGCCATGAAATTTGTGCCCCTATCCTTTTGATAGGAGTCTTACAATAGTACCATTCCCAAAGGGATTTGAAATCCTCAAATTTGACAAATACAATGGGATGGGAAACCCTAAAAATTCATGTCAGGGAATTTCAAATGTATTGCATGGAAGTTGCATATAATGACATGTATCCAATGTGACTATTTCCTCAGAGCCTGACTGGTACCACCATTCAATGGTAATCTCATCTACCCATAGGCATCAAAAATTCTAGGAAATTGTGGATGCACTCCTCAAAAACTATGCATTCCACATGGGTACGGATGTTAGTCTGGAGGAACTATCAACACTGAAACAAAGAAAATAAGAGCTATTCACCTCCTTCTTGCAAATATGGTGATCCAAGGCCAATCAAAGGAAGTGGACCATGCAAGAAGAGCAACAAGTTTTCATGATCATAGCTAATCTAGATGAAAACCTGGCGTTCTATCTAAAAATGCAATGTATTACAAGATATAATCAATTGATCCCAAAGGTGCTCAATATTGATAGAGACCTTACTATGTGAGGGGGCACATCTATGTTTCATGCACAACAAGATAACCACCCATCCACCAGTTATAATGATAAACCTCGCACATGGTCAAGGAACAAAAGTTTCACAAACGATGAAGTGGTCAATGCTAAGGTTGTCATTAATGCTCCCAAGAAAAATATTCATACCCAAAATCACAACCGCAATAATGTGCAAACCAATATGGTATCACAACAATAACCACTTTAGAACAATCAAATCAATAACCTGAAAACTCAAGGAGGACCGCCTCCCCAAAACAAGTATCCTCTCCAGTGGAAGTTCATGGCCCTTGGGGAGTCAATCGAATCTATAATGAAGAAGCTAGTTAAAGAGAAACTTATCAAAATTTCTAATTCTAAGCAATGTGTGGAACCCATGAAAAAAACACCATGGTACAATGAAAATATCTTTTGTGATTTTAATAAAATCAAAGGGCACACAACCACAAATTGCATGAGATTGAAAAACATCATCCAAGATCTTATTAAGGACAAAATCATAAATGTCGAGCAACCCACTAGAAATCAAGACCTCAAAATATACATGAATCCGATGCCTAATCATAATTAGGGAAACAATCAAGGAAAAAATCAAGGAAATAACCAAGGGAACAATAAAGGGAAACACAAGTATTCTAGTGCAAACCTTATATATGAAGACATCATTGAATGCATAAATGGAATGGTCACTGTCATTAGCATCAAAGGAGCCAGCTTTGACTATGGAATCACGAGACGCAGTGGCAAGGTTACCATTGTAGGGGCATCATAGCCATCTAAGACCCCAATCTCAAATATGGAATTTGTTCCCTATGATTATAACATCACTAACAAGCTAAAAAGAACCCCCACTCAGATCTCCATCACGGAGTTACCGAAAATTTATGCCGCCCATAGGAAAATCCTTGATGAAGCATTAGTTGCATCCACCATCTCTGCTAACCTTCATACAAAACAATTCCATGCTATGGTTGGTAACATCATCACCCCAAATCTTCTCACCTTCTCGAAGAAATATTTCCCCACCCAACCATCTCACAACCGTGCACTTCAACTTCAAATCTTGGTTCACAAGAAAAAGGTCAAAAGGGTCTTGGTGGATGGAGGCACGGGCCTCAATATTTTTTCACTCAAAATCATAAAGAACTTGGGAATATTAGAAGACTCCATCAATAAAAATAAAGGCATTACCATCAAAGCATATGATGACTAGGAAAGAGTGTCTCAAGGAACTATCAAGATCCCAATCCAAGTAGGGCCAAATACCATGGAAACCACATGTTAGGTCCTCAACCTTGATTTACCCTACAATATCCTCCTAGGATGCGCATGGATTCATTGGATGAAGGCGGTCATCTCAGCATTTCACCAATGTGTAAAATTTTAATACCTAAATGAGGAGGTCACAATACATGGTGATCTTGAGTTGTTTGCCTATTGAAAAAACTTGGAAGCCAAATTCTATAAGGTTCCCCAAGTACCAAAAAATGATGTGGGACCCTCTACTCCTTATATAGATCTATCTAACCTCACCTCCACTTCTACGATAGAGACAACCTCCATCCCCAATATATCTGACATCAAGCTCATGATCCAGGACAATGGGTGTGGAGATTACAGAACAAAGAAAAATGCATTTTTTGTAGGAAATTTACCGCAATCTCCAAGGTCACATGGGCAACCCCAACCAGTTGAAATGCCTATCCACACTTTTAGGGAAAACCCTTCTAGATTTCACCAATGGGGGGATCTAAGTCACAAAAATGTGGATGAAAGAGACATTTCAAGTTCACTATACCAAGATGAGAGACCCACACCCACCCTACCCATGGATGAAGCTAGCAGGGGACTACAAATGATGCTTGGTATTGGCTACAACATAAATGAAAGCCTTGGAAGGAACATCGATGGAAGAATCGAGCCCATAATTATAGAAAGAAGAATGAGAAATATTGGCCTTAGATGTACCCCTCCGAGTATAACCATACGTGGCAAAGGTACCCCTAATAGAGTAGTAAGGTCTACTCCTCAATTATCAACGGCCACCCTTCAATTACATGTATCAATAGGTTTGCACCAAGATAATTTCACCTTTAACATAATTGATGTCTGTAGTAGTAGTGGTGATGACGATACCATAACTGACATACCCACACTTTTTGAAGACTCCTCCTTACTCATGATTAGTGCCTCACTTGTTGAGTCAGACCGCCAAACTCACAAAATAAACCTAGTTTACCCACAACTCATCAACTATGACCAACGAGGACCACCAGTTCTAGACACATTTGAAAATGATGAGGCACTCTCAGAATTCATGGGACAAAGGGATATAGTACCATGCAAAGATCATAAATCTACATTCAACATCACACTAGACACACAGGCCTATTACGGGGAGATGATTGAGTCCTTCAGTCACAAAATCAAAAGAATGAGAATAAGCTTAGGGTCATTGAGTGAAAACCACACTATGGCACTCTCTAACCATAGATTAGTAAAAATAAATCATGCATGCAATGGTGAAAACTCTCTGACGCACCAAAGGATGAAGGATTCAATCTCCCCCCTACTGCACTTCATCAAGATAAATTAACAGTCCTGGCAGAACAGTACAATCCTATCAATCTAGAAACAAAAGAAACACCACACATCACCTTCTATGCTAAATCACTTATCACATAAGAACAAGAACTCTTAGTGGAATTCCTAAGAGAAAGAAAGGTGAACTTCACATGGACTTATGTCGACATGCTAGGTCTTGATCCAAAAGTCATGGTTCATCATTTAGTTGTCTACCCAGGGGCAAAGCCAGTAAGACAAAAGTTGAGAAAGATACACCCTTAGATAGCCTTGCTAGTCAAGATGGAATTACAAAAACTCCTAGATGTTGGTTTTATATGCCCAATCGATTATCGAGAATGGGTGTCAAATATTGTGCCGGTTTCAAAACCAAATGGGGGCATCTGTATCTTCACTAATTTTAGAGACCTAAACAAAGTGTGTCCTAAGGATGATTTTCCACTACCCAAAATTGATATGATAGTGGACATGATGGTCAGACACGAGATGCTATCATTGATGGATGGCTTCTCAGGGTACAACCAGATTATGATAGCAAAGGAAGACCAACATAAAACAAAATTTGCATGTCCATGGGGCACCTACTGCTAGAACATGATGCCATTTGGGCCAAAGAATGCAGGAGTGACATATCAAAGGGCCATGACACTAATTTTTCATGACATGATTCACAAAATTGTGCAAGATTATGTGGATGATATATTCACCAAGTGAAGGAAAATACAAGATCACATAGCAGCTCTAAGTGCCTTCTTTGACAAATTGGAGAAATACAAGGTTAGACTCAACCCCAAGAAATGTGTCATTGGGGTGCAATCACGAAAACTTTTGCGATATATAGTATCAATCAAAGGAGTAGAAGTGAATCCTACAAAGGTCAAGGAAATCCTCAACATGAAAGCACCCAAGACACTAAATCAGCTCAGAGGCCTACAAGGCAGGCTCCAATCCATCCGCAGATTCATAGAACAACTGGTGGATAAGAAAATTTCATATTCACATCTACTCCACAAGGGAGTAACATACAAGTGGGATGACAAGTGTGATCAGGTATTTAGTAAAATCAAATAATATCTACTTACGCCACTAGTATTATTGCCACCTACTCTAGGAAAGCCACTAATCCTGTACATTTTAGCAACCATGGCACCTCTAGGTGCTCTATTAGCTCAACACAATGAAAATGGAAGAGAAAGAGAAATATCATATATTAGAAAAAGAAAATTGTGGGGCATGGGCTCAACTACACACCAATAGAAACATCTTTCCTAGCAGTTGTGTTTGTAGCCCAAAAGTTTAGACACTACATGTTGGCTCATCAGATCAAGTTGATTGCAAAGATAGATCCACTCAAATAACTGCTCTCTAAGGCCACTCTCATAGGATGAACAACTAAGTGGGTCATGATATTGACAAAAAATGATATTGAATATGTAGAGCACAAGGCCATCAAAGGACAAGCGATTGTAGACTGACTGGCAGAGGTTCCAATTTATGCCGACAACCAACTTATCTCAGAATTTCCAAACGAGTTAATTTTCAACATAAGTATAGCAATTCAATGGAAGATGTATTTCGATGGGTCATACACACAACATGGGTCAGGTGCCAGATTATTCTTCATCACTCCCTAGGGAGACTACATACCCTAATCCTAAAAACTATCTTTTTCATGTACGAACAACATAGCAAAGTATGAAGCTCTCATCATAGGATTAAGGATTGTAGTACAATGGTTGATTATGGCTTTCAGAATCTATGGAGACTCACAGCTCATCATCAACCAATTCAATGGTGAGTACCAAAAAAAGGATGAAAAACTAACTCCATACAAGAAATTAGTGGAGAGCCTCACCTTTGAATAGCTACCTAGAGTAAACAATAGAGCAGCAAATGTTATGGCCACAATTGGATCACTCTTGGAAATCCCAAAAAAATGATCCAAAACAAGAATTCTTGATATGGCGGCTTCACATCAGCATTCGAGGTACCAGAGTCTGAATTCTTGTGCAAAATCATTGGTCCCAGTGATCCATGGTATCATGACATCTATACCTACCTGAGAATAGAATTCCTCCTAGCTGATATTACCACAAACCTTAAATGAGCCTTTGTCAAAAAGTCCTTACATTTTGTCATCCTAGGAGAAACCCTTTATCATAGGAGTATTGAAGGAACCCTATTGCATTGCCTAAATTCTAAGGAAACCCTAACTACTCTAACTAAGTTCCACAATGGCATTTTCGGTTCCCACTCAAGTGGTATGACCTTGGCTAAGAAGTTGTTGAGAACCAGATACTACTGGACAACAATGGAAAGAGAGGCACACGAATTGTCAGAAGATGTTTACAATGCCAAAAACATGGAGATATTATTTATGCACCAGCTCAAGAGCTTCATCCTATTGTTACAGCTTGTCCCTTTTCACAGTGGGGGCTCAATCTCATTGGCAAAATCACACCCGCCTCATCCAACGACCACAAATTCATCATCACCGCCATGGAGTACTTCACAAACTGGGTCAAAGAAATTCCCATGACCTACATAATGGGAAATCAGATATCCAAGTTCATCCTAAACTATCTCATTTGTCAATACGATGTCCCCCAATCCATTATCTCTGATAATGGGACACCTTTCAAGAACTAGGACATTTGTGATTTATATGAAAAATTCAATATCCAACATCGCTTTTCCAATCCATACTATCCCCAAGGAAATGGACAAGTAGAAGCTACCAACAAAACTATCTTGAAAATCATTAATAAAATAGTCAATGACTCTAGTTGTAACTAGCATCTATAGCTAAATCCCACCTTATGGGCCTACCCCACTAGCATCCGTAAACCAACAGGTGCCACCCCATTCTCCTTGGTCTATGGATCAAAATCCATCCTCCCAATCGAGATCGAGCTCCCATCATTAAGGATATCATTGCAAAACCTCATTATAGATGAGGAATATCGGGTTATGTTGGAGTTATTAGATGAATGATGCATGGATTCCCTCAACCATCTAAAGGTCTATCAGAATTACCTAAAGCACAACTACAACAAGAAGATTAGGAGATGCACATTCCAAGTCGAAAAACTTGTGCTAAAAGAAAATTAAAATAACATGCCAAATCCAGAAAGCAAAGGAAAATTTGAGCTCAACTGGTTGGGACCTTTTGTCATCACATCAATCTATAAGTCAGGGGCATATCATTTATCAACACCAAAAGGCGAGCCTTTGCAAGAGCCCCTGAATGGCTCCCATCTCAAAATATTTTATGCCTAAAATATTTCAAAGTATAGAACCAAAAAATATAAAAAAATCAAATAAACATCTTGATAAAGTAGTCATCCTAATGAAAACCTAGAAAACAAGCATCTTGGTAACAACAAAAAAATCCAAAAATGCAAAAATCCAAAAAAAAACAGAAAAAGGATTGAAAATAGTAAAGAAAAAAAATCGTCCTCCAGTGAAAACCACTTTGGTGGTGCTTTGGACAAGTACCCTAGTTAAAACCTGGAAAATAGGTGTCAAGCACAAATAAAGCACTCTCCATCCATCAAGACCTCCACACACTCACTTATCCATTACATTCCCTCTATCCTTCCACCATACGTTTGCAAACGTACCATAACTTGATCTTGTGCTTGTATCATTTTCCACCCTAGTACTACTTGGCATATTCCTAAGGTTTGTTTGTCCTACCTTTATCGAAATAGTCTATCGCATCACGCTAGGGAAATGTTCCTATATCTACATCGGATTGGATTCCTGTATATTCTAGTGATCTTCCTTAAAATATAAAATCCAAAAACATTCAGAAATTCAAAAACATCCAAATCATATCAAAATCCAAAACATGTCGAAAATCTGAAAAATAAAAAATAGAGTCATCTAGCCAAACTATGTTGTCTTTGAGCTTGAACCTAGGCAAGGTTGATCTTTGATCATCCCTCGTGACATTTTAGGTCAGTCCTTAGGCATCCATCGCAATCTGGCAATCCGTTTGCCCATCTTTTTCATCATTGAATTGAGTCTATCG